>JAHZNC010004405.1:0-11280 GCA_027744095.1 Zhuqinia jingwanae | reverse complement strand
CTAATGTACACGTAAACAAAAGAAGCAAATATTGTAGCAGTCCTGGCTACACCTTTTTCATACAAAAAATTTAATGCTTACTAGAGACGGCAACTGTTATTATTACAGGTTCTGTATTACAGAACCATATTTATGGGGAGAACATTTCTTTGTATCCAATTCTTGTATTATTATTATTATGAGTACTGGAGTTGCTGATCTTAGTCAGTGGGATCATTGTTATATGATCTCTGACCACTATTATGTATTAGTATCGCATGCATACACATGCTTATGTTTATGAGAAATTGTCGGATAATACGTTCCATACGTTAACTCTTCTAGGAAGGTTTTTAATGTTGTCATTCATGCTATAATAATAAAATGACAATGATATAAATTGGTATTAGAATAAATATATTTAGTAGGGTCGGGATGTGTGCAAAAACCGAAACTGTCCAATTTTTTTTTAATTACCTAGAATGGAATGCATCATCATATTTATGGTCATTGTGTCAAATTACATCCATTTTGGCAGCAAATGTGTTTAAACAAGAAAGTGCTGCTGATGCTGTTGAGCATTCAAATAATGTGATGAAAACTACCATACCAAAAAAAGGCCAGTGGAAGCGGACCGAAGAAGACATTCATGATCATCATCACCATTCATGTTTGTTTCTTTAATTAAAAATGTGCTTAAAATCCTGTAACAGATATTTTGATTGCAGTTGTGGTAGTCAAATTTCGAGTCGCATGATATGAGTTTAATGTACTTGTCTGGGAAGTAGTAACACCGCCAACAACATTTTTTTGTTTATTTTCGTCTTGTGTCGTCGTCATCGTGCTTAGTCTTTTTGAAAAAAAAAAACAAATAATATTATTAATTCTTCAATAACATTTATAAATATTAGCCAAATAAACCCACAAATTATTACAATGGGCCTCATCATGAGCCATAATTCCATTTGGGATGATACGTCTGTACATTTATTACGTAATACTGGTAGCTGATGAAATCAGCAATAATATTGACGTTGGTATGTTTGTCTATCCGTTTGTCTGTCACCACCACATCTTCAGAATTTTTCACTCCAAATGTGCTCAAATTTGATACGCAGAGATACCTTGTCTGCCCTCGGGGAAGTTATGGGAGAAAGTTGGATTTTTTTTCCTTTAACCTATACATCAAGTGACGTATCATTTGATTCGGACACAGCTATGTATTTACAGGTCTCTCAGCTTTCTTAGTTACGGAGGAGTCATTAATTCACTCATTTACCGGAGTGAATGGGCAACGGAAATCTTTAGGGAGTATAATAGCAGCATATTAGATGCGGAGTCGTATCTATCTGAAATGAATCAAAGAAGAAGGACAAAAATTGCAAATCGGCTTTTTCCGCAGATGAGGAAATGCCAGGAAGCAACATTGAACTAACCACGCGACCTTATCCATGGATGGGCCACTAGGAGGATACCGCCCTCGTAGTACTTTTTGTAGTATTCATACTCAGTAATATTTACAAAGCCAAAAGTTATCTGCAACGAAAGAAATATTTGAAAAATTCCCATCATAGATGTATCTAACTTTAATAAATGTCGCGATATGCCCCAAAAGGACAGAATAAAGATCTTGTTTTGATGTATTTATTTTTCATGTGGTTCGTTTCGTTTGGTAAGTTTTATAGTTTATTTCTACTGACAAATATCGAAGGTTCAACAAAAAATAATATAAACCTAAAACGACAAACACCTGGGTTTCAATTCGAATGTAATTTCATCGTGTCAGGAGCAAAATGGTGCATATAACGAATTTCCATTGTAACAGCTTTACCGACTTAAAAGAGATCATGGTGGAAAAATGAAAAATCAGGCTTTCGACAATAAACTATAGACATTCCAACAACTTGAAAATATTTAAATTGGGGATAAATATCAAATCATGTTTTTATTTATATATTTCCTATATGTTCAGTACAAAAATATATACTTAAGGCAATATAATTTAAGGGGAATTTGGTATTACATTCTAATTGGAACACTTGTAACAAACAGTTAACATTTTTTGTTGACGTTTAACAAAAAATTATTTAACCGATGATGGTTGGGCCAACTCCATAAGCAAGTCCTGGGTGTCCAAGGACAGCTGGTCCAGCAACAACGGTTCTGGCAAGAGCTGGGTGAGCAACAATTTCCGGAGTGGGCAATGACTGGGGAAGCGTGGAGGACTGGTCCAGCACGGAGGAGTGGAGCATGAGCAAGGACTGGACCGTGGGCGTAGGCAACTGGGGAAGCCACGAGTCCACCGGACAAAACTCCAGCGGAAGCGACGGCGACGAGGGCAGCGAAAACGATAGCGACCTTAGTTAATTCAAAAAGAGAAAAATAAATTGTTAAAAAGGATCATATAATAATTCTGTGTTCCTTTGTTATGATTGCACAATATTACTGTAAGTTTTCTGTGGTAAATTCCCTGAGTACTTACTTGCATGATGATGCTGGTTTTGGTGATGGAATCACTAGAATTGTTGGGAGATGAGTTTGTTAGAGGACAAAAGGCTGAATGATACCATATCCAAGCAGTACTTGAGCTTTTATACCAGAATCGTTTTCCCATTTTTCAGTAATGCATAAAGCTACATTTGTCACATGGACAATGCTCACTTTTTTCCTCTTGAGGTAGCTGGACCACAACAAGCACATATGTGTGCACATGTGCTGCAGAAATAATAAAAAACTGGCACCTAATACCTAATCATATACATACATGTACACAAAAGATGCCAAGATTGTAGCAATCCTGGCAATTCCTTTACATTCTTATATTCCACACTATCCACACACGACATTTTCATGCAAATTATTCCTGTTACTTGTGTGTGACGCTAACTATTAATGTGGAATAGCATTTGTGTTGTATGTGGGTTCTATTAGATGCTTTTTATTTCATTTTTTTATATCAAATTATTGTATTATCATCATGAGAATTTGAGTTGGTGATCCTAGTCAGTGTGCTCATCAAAATTATATGATCCCTGAGTACTTCTACTTCAGAAATTATCTATATAATTATATATGTATACATGCTTGTGGTTATGATTATGAATAATTGTAGGATGTAACACGTTTTTTCTTGTAGGTAGGTTGCTAATGTTGTTCGTTTTCTTGCTTGTGATATTGTCACCTAAATTGGTATTAGAATCAATATATAAGTATGTAGTTGTAAAAGGGTCTGGATTTGTCCAAAAAAACTGTCCAAACCGTTTTTTTTGCTTCTTTGTTTTTCCAAATTACCTAGAATGCATCACCATATTTACGGTCATTGTATCAAATTACATACATTAATTTCGGCAATATTTAATAAAGCATTACTTACTGCGACTACTACTTAATTATTGATAATTATTACTATTAAGGGATTTGTCAAATAGCTTTAAATAAGACGAGAGAGGTCCCATCACATTCAAACTAATGTGGAGAAAACTGTTACACCAAAGGAGTAGCGCAAGTGAACAGAAGAAGAGACGGGTTGTCAAATGATAATAATATGGCATGTAAATTTATCGAATAACAATGATGATCACCAACATTAATGTTTGCATCATTACTTAATTGAAACTGCTTAAAATACTGTAACCGTTATTTTTATTGTTGTAGAAGTAACGGGGACGGCCCAAATCAAAAATGATAATAAATAACGTTTCAAAGAATTCCATAAATTTATTTCTTTGAAAAAATGAATTTAGTTACTAATTAGCGTCTTACTTCCTGGAATAAATATAACCAGTTAAAAACATTTGAAACCATCACATCAGTCGTCATCGTCACTGCAATCTCTGTCACAATTCACATCTTCTTTCGGTCCGTTTTAACCGCAATAACTCCCTTAGCTGCGGTCATCAAATGTGATTGATTGGCGTCAGATTGTTATGCTTTATCGTTATCCACCTTTGTTTTCCCATTGTTTTCATCACTTTCTTCAGAATGCTGCATAAGTCAATTACAAGAAGTCACGTGTATATAAAACTTTCTAAGCTTAGCTCTTGAGTTTGAGCAAGCTGAACACGAAGTTAATTAATCACCTCAAAACTGACAGAAAAGTGCCGTTCATCTTTTAGCTGATGCTGTTACAACAGATTTTTAATATTTTACCTGGTTATTGTATGATGAGCATGTATCCAAAATCCAAAACATACTTTTTACATAATCTTGACACAAATATTCCACATAAAGTAAAAGTAAGCATTTACTTACAAAATGAGGAAAACACATGAGGAAAAAATTAATGTGGATTTGCGTGTTTGCTTGGCAAACGATATTGTCAAATACTCTGCTAAAAGCAGTAAAGCACTTTTTCAATGTTCAAAAACAAAAAATACCATGATCAATTCCCAATTTGTTTTTATCATTTTTATTATAAATTATTATGACAAGCAAAAGTATGAATAAATAAATCTCTTTATGCATTTGTAAATAACAAATCCGTAAATTGGAGTATAAATATGCTCCAATTATTGTGCCTATGTAGTTTTAGCTTTGAACGTTTAATCCAATGCAATAATAATGCCAACGTTACTCCATTTCCATGCAGTTTTTGTTTAGAAGATCGAGTTGCTCTCAGTGCTACTTGTATCACTAGGAATGAAGAATAAGATTGATATCCTTTGACAACATCACAGTTGTCAAAGGATAAATTAACTGGGCAATCATTTGCAAGGTCATGCAAATTTATCATATGAAGCACTGGGGTCAATCGATTCAGATCATTCTTTGCACAAAGGCACACGGCGGCCTAATTTCCTGCACAATTCGGGGGTTTTCCAATTAGCCTTGACCTTTTGTTCGCGGACAAAGACAGACAGGCATACAAACAAAAATGCTCCCCTTGCATTTTATTAGTAAAATTCGGCCTTTTTAGAATAATCCTTGTTTTCCTGAATTGGTAAAAAAAATATTTAACTGAAATCTATGGGAGGAGGAGAAGCCTTTTAAACAAATAATAAAAAAAAACAACAATATGTGGGAAAAAATCTTGCCTCAAATCCATTTTTCTGTTTTCCTTGCCTAGCAAGAAGAAGAAATGGAATGCAAGCTGAATAGTGTTTTTTATGTTAAACCGCAATTATAATAAGCTGATATTTTATGCAATGCATGTCATGATGATACAATACAATAAAATTACTTTTTAATAAGACCAAGAAAACACTTAATTTGTCGTAGTAATATAATCAAGTTTGAGCAATCTGGAAGGAGGTATTATGTAGCTTCCAAATAATAAATACAAGTGGATGGGTGTGTTACTTTTAAAGAAATGCATTCATTCATTGTAACCAATTATTGCGTAGTACTTTGACGGATGGAATTACATTTTTGTGCTTAATCATCCCTACGCCAAGGAATCCGGGATCCACCCATCCCTCAAACAATTCATCTTTGTTTCAAGAAAAAAGTCTCCAAAAGTCACGTGCATTCTGTTTGTTTTTTTTCCTTTTTTAAACTCAAGCAGAAACAAAAGGGCACTTATTCCAGGGAGATTTGGTAGCTTTATGTAAGAAATGATAACATGAGCATTCAAGACGCGGGTATATTATTATGATACACAAGCCTGTTTCGATCATGTCGTGTTCATTTATGTATTTAGCAAAAAAATCTGTGCAAAAAATGTGTCATGCAAATATAATGAAGATTCGTATTTTGTTCATTTAATGCAGTGCCCACTAATTTTTCCTGAAAAATTTCGTAAATGTTTGTTTGCAGCGCAAACCATACGGAACAAAAATTAAATTATGTAATGAAGGTCATGGTAATGCAATGTGACCTGAAAGGTTTACACTGTATTTTTTTGGATATGTGAATGAAAACCCGTACGAGAAATAAATTTAGTGAAACAAATTACCAATCATATTTATTATTTTGATCTTGAGTATAAAAATAAAAGGCATCTGTTTTAAGTTGTTGTTGGAATAACTTAGTGAATGCAATTAAATATTCGTTGAGCTCAAATTTTTTAACCAAGGATGGTTGGCTGGGCAGCAAGGGCAATTGGAGCTGGACCAGCAACAACAGTCTTGGCAATAGCTGGGGCAGCAACAAGACCTGGTTGGAGGAGTGGAGTGGAATAGGCAATTGGAGCTGGAGCAGCAACAACAGTCTTGGTAATAGCTGGGGCAGCAACAACAGTCTT
Source organism: Zhuqinia jingwanae (assembly GCA_027744095.1). Lineage (NCBI taxonomy): Eukaryota > Metazoa > Arthropoda > Collembola > Entomobryomorpha > Paronellidae > Zhuqinia > Zhuqinia jingwanae. Next base: position 5,120 of record JAHZNC010004405.1, on the reverse strand, counting down.
GGCAATAGCTGGAGCAGCAAGAAGACCTGGTTGGAGAAGTGGGGCAGAATAGGCAATTGGAGCTGGAGCAGCAACAACAGTCTTTGCAACTGGGGCAGCAAGAAGACCTGGTTGGAGAAGTGGGGCAGAATAGGCAATTGGAGCTGGAGCAGCAACAACAGTCTTGGCAATAGCTGGGGCAGCAAGAAGGCCAGGTTGAAGAAGTGGGGCAGAATAGGCAATTGGAGCTGGAGCAGCAACAACAGTCTTTGCAACTGGGGCAGCAAGAAGGCCAGGTTGAAGAGGTGGGGCAGAATAGGCAATTGGAGCTGGGGCCAAGACGCCAGCAGAGGCGACGGCGAAAAGAGCAGCGAAAACGATGGTGACCTGTTAACAAAACAAATTTATGTATCATTAGATTTTGCACTCATAAAAGTTTCAAGTGGAAACACTGAACACCAAATAATAGTTCATTTTTTCTTTAAAATCTTCTTCCAGAAACTTACTTGCATGTTGATGATTTTGGGTTGATGTGATAAATCACAAAACACGACCAAGACAAGAAGGCAAAATAAGCTTTTAGGCAAACTGCGAAATTGTGAATGATGCTGAATTCAAGATCGCGTCCAGCTTTTTATAGTACCTTCCTTCAATCACATCACTTATCATGTCTCTGAATAAGGATGACATATTATGCACATATATGAACAATTATACCTACTATTTTGTTGACAAACTCATTCTCATGATCACTCTTGTTGTTATATACAAACTGCAACATAGCTGCATATATAAAACATAATACTTCCGCTTATTAGCCCACCGTCTCCATTCTCCATTCTCCAGGATGCACATCACTTCCGCTAAATTCGCAGCTGCTAGGGTCATAATATGTTGTATGGGCTCTTCCTTTTCATTATTATCTGCACTTGTTAGATGTGTTTGGTTTTTATGGTTTTTTGTTAGCTGTGCCATTTTACTTTTTTTTAATTTGTGTAAAGGTCATCCCTCAGTGATTTATGTCCATTTTGATGACCGTTTTATTATTATTATTTTATACATTGTATTTTTTTGGGGAAATTCTCATGCATATGTAATCAAATCAACCACAAAAATTAAAAGTCCAAAACTTTTCCTTTCCATAACACTTGATTATTTGATCATCATCATCTTGATCATCATTCATGGCCTTTTTTGTGAGTTAGTTAGTTATCATCTATGAAACATTTTTTGATACATTTTATATTTTTCTCAATAATTTCATGCAAATTTATTTTATTTTTCATATTTGATCTCCATCTGTGCGCTATGACTATGACGACGCGAGACATATTTATTGTCTGTCTGTCTGTCGGCCTGTCTCCATATATTTCTCACATTGTAAGATAGGAAGTAATTAGGTACGTGTCCCTGTCGGCACACGTGGGCTATATTAAGTACTACACACACACACATGATGCAGCAACATGATCATCAGCCGTACACATCAGCAGAAAAAATGGCAATGCTGAATGCAACATCAGAAAAGAAGATTCATCAAAACGCCACCAAATAAGCTTCCTTATTACTTATACCAAATTTTATTATCAGGTTTGATGTTTGATACAAGCACACAAAAAATATTGCACAGGTAAAAAATATTTGGATACAGTAAAAATATGCAAAACTATATATATCTGTATTTTTTACATGATGCTATATGTGTCCACCAAGTCCACATGTAAAAAAAATCGTAGTAATTGTAAACCTTCAACTTGAATAAAATGTCAGCATTATCAACATCTCAACAGATTTTATTATGTTCAAATTCACTACGCATCATGCAATCTTATTTAGATCTCTCTCTTTTTTAGATACATACTTTGTTCACATGACACATGATACTACTCACCTTTGAGATCAACATGATTATATGATTATATTATTGGCTGCTATATGATATGGCATCTTGAAGCTTGACGAATTTATATTGGCTTATTGTCACTATAAAAATTTCCTTTACTGATACGTGCACTACTAATCATTGTGCATATTACCATTATCATTGTGATCATGATGATGATCAATGCAACAAAATGACGTGTAGTAAGTATGTATGCAAAGTAGGTAAACAATAAGTAGGTAATTAAACATACACACAATCATATGCGAAGTTCGCATTACGAACAGACTCAATAGCACCAGAAAAAAGTGGCCGGACAGACGACCTTGAGATTTTTTTATTTTTGGGAACTGCTTTTTTGCTGCTCAAGTCTCGTGCTGCTCTCTTCCCTTCTTCTTGAGATTTGAGGGATGACTAGGCATTTTGTAACAGTAAACTTGATCTTCATTTTCATGATCATGACCACAATTACAATTCATATATATGTATATGATGCGACCCGATGAACAACTTTTATTTATTTATGTTTTGCAAAGAAAAAAAAACTGCGAATTACCGTTAGTTTGTTTTGTTTTGTTTATTTATATGCCTTTATATGGACGTATGTATGTATGTTGCTTGGTATACAAAATGAATGAAGTAAAAAAAATTTACACACGATTAAAAATCCCCCAAAGAAATGATTAGACTTGGTTGTCATATTGGTTGGTTGGGTGATGGTGGTGGAGCAATTTTTAATGACGATTGATTAGATAAAATCTTTTTGTTTTTGTTTTTTATGAGAAGAAAAAAATATATATCAGACATAATATACAAATACAATAGGTGGTTAAGTAAGTAGTATAATTTTTTGTTGTTGTTATTGTTGTGGACAAAAAAATATGCCATGCCATCTACTAGGTAATTCTTTATAAATTCCATGTAGACTATTAGTAAAATGTAAGAGTTTGCACGTGAACAAATCAATAAAAAATATTCGTAAAAGGTTGCAAGCGCGCATGATTGTGTGTGTGTGGTGGCCATGTGCGATGTATGACATGTGTGGCTTTTTTGGCTTCCTTCAGTCAAAGATGGAATTTGACAAGCGTGATTATGCCAATGGAAAAATATATGTAATAAAATTAAGTAAGGTGTTTTAACAATGTATGGGGTTGTCCATAAACTACGACATTTAAAATTTCGTTAATTTATCCAAACTTTGTTACATTTTTTTGTGTTAAAAACAAATGATTTGCGGTCAAAGTTTTTTAAGTAAAATATTTTTTATGATCATGCAAGCATGAACTTTCCCTTACAAAATTTTTATGTAAAAAAAATTAAAACTTACACAAGTTTGGGGATTTTGCCAGTTAATTAAATGAAATATATGTGTTTGGGTTAGTTGACATATAAAATGTCGATTCATAAATAATCTTCATTGAGGTAGAAAATTTTGTTTTCATAGAGCTACGATATGGATTTGAACAGAAGCTCATTTGATGATGATGCGGCCATCTTATGAATTAAGGATAAGAGTAGCAAAATAAGTAGGTATATAGGCGGTTAAAAGATGACTAAAGATAATGATGGTGATTGATAAATGTTACAGTTTATTATACAAAATGGATAGTGAAGTGAGCATGAGCCCATGACACGCAAAAAACAAAGATTAGTTTTGTATACCTATTTATTTTGACAAGTCACATGTAGCACATAAACAACATATGATATTATTTGCTTACTCATTTTTCATACTCCGAGGGAACGTTCATAAGTTATGTCACTAATTTTCCTAATCCATGCAACTTTGGGTTCAATATTGGGCCAATTCATATATACACGATACAAAAACTAGGATTTAAAGTTGCTAAAAATTATACATGAACATTCCCATAAATCTTTGTATCATTTTCTAAGACTCTTGCGTATGTATTTATTATCCATAAACCGCAATCGAACAAAAAGACAGCGAGTACCATTCCATGCATATATAACCAGCAAAAAAATATACGACACACGCTCCTAAAAAATACTGAATACTTTTTTTTATTTTAGTTTGGACAGACGCTGCTGCTGACCCTTCTAAGGCTGTATAGCTTGTTATGAGGAGTTTGCCTGATATGCCTATTTTTCTCATGAATCATCATCATTTTATTATTGATACAATAGCTAACAATGAAGTATAGCGTTTTTTTAGCCTTCCTAGAAGAGTATTTATCAAATTAATCGTGCTGCTGCTACACACGCTTCATGCAAAATGATTGTAGGTTTTTGCCAAGTTATCAAGTTATCTTGTTGGATGCATAAGACGATGATGATGATAGTGATTACATTGATGATGATGATGACTGCATTGAAGATTCGCATCAACATATTTTTTTCATCAGTTTTGTAACACAAAACAAAAGATAAACACATGGACTAAATGAAATGCAAAATGAAATGTACAATCATATATACAAACAAGCACATGTATTATTATTATTCCATTCCGCATGAATAGTTACAATAAGTGGAGAATAATAATATGGATTAGTATTTACTAAAGATGTATGGAACATGGCGTTGTAGTATTATGGACATGATTACTGTTATGTTTTTTTGTCCATCATCTCCATTCCTTACGATCGGGAATGATACTGTTTATTATTATTGTTGTTGGGATTTAGTATTGTGAGATTCATGATCAGCATTTCGTACAAATTTTACTTCTGATACGTATTTACATAAAGAAAAAAATATTGTCACATATTATTGGGTACTGGGATTATGTTACTTGACTTGATACATTGTTGATACTTACAAATTATTTAGCAAAGAGTTATAATCACGTGGTAAATCTTTTTGCGCATAATATTATGCGTTGGTGTGGAGATGTATGTATTTTTTAGTACAGAGCAGAGGACCAAAAAAATATTTCGAGTATAAAAGCTCAACCGTTGTTTGGAGATGATATCATTCAGCCTTTTCCACTTTATCCAACTCATTTTACAACAATTTTAGTGATTTAATCACAAATCCCCAAACCAGCATCATCATGCAAGTAAGTCGTGATCCACGAAAAATAACAAGAAAAAATTAACTAAATGAATTGATTAAATGAAAACTTTGAATTAAATGAATGTTTTTAACAACTTGTTTTTCTGTTTGAATTAATTCAGGTCGCTATCATTTTCGCTGCCCTCGTCGCCGTCGCTTCCGCTGGAGTCTTGTCCGCTGGACTCGTCTCTCCAGTTGGATATGCCAGCCCAGTCATTGCTCACGCTCCAGTCCTCCGTGC
>JAHZNC010004404.1:0-10876 GCA_027744095.1 Zhuqinia jingwanae | reverse complement strand
TGGTGCGCTCACATTAATTATTATTTTAATAGCTGTCATATTGTATACTATCAGAATCAGATAAAAAAAACCTTCATTGGTTTTTTTCATGGATGCGTTGAACCCGTCTCGGCTCACCTCAAAATTTAACCTCAAATCTGTTAATTTAACAAACAACCTGTGCAACTGTAACTAACTTTATGTTATGATTACTATAATATTTGCATGCGTTTACAATGCATCACTTGTAAATACACACACACACACATATACTTACTCCTACTCACGTATGTACGAGTGGTATTATGGAAGTATGGTGATTGGATGGAAGATTATAGCGGCTATAACGACTGACAATGACAACTTTTAGGACGAAGGAGACATATTTATGGCTTTATAAAATATCTCATCATCTCACAACTCTTGATTTGTCATGTCATGTCATTGGCAATGGCAATGAATATGAATGGACTTTTAAGTGAGCTCTGCATAATAATAATAGCATATAGCATAACGTAATTAGCAACGTAACGTATAATAATAAAAACAGTCTAGATCAGTGTCAATGCACTCTTCTCTTAGTAATAATAAGGTTGTAGTACAATAGTAATAAAATGCTTATATGATTACTAGTTTTTGATTGTCAAATTAAATTTTACAGTCGTGTAAAAGAAGGCATAAACAAGCACCTATCGTCCTATTGATTTGCCTATCTAGATGCGTCATCCATTAAACGCTTCCGTTAGCATCTTATCCTTTTTAACAATTGGGGTTTACTTGATTACGATTATAATATAATAAAAATATATAAATAACCCACTAATACGTACTTCACAAAAATAAAATAATTACACAAGCAGATATTTTACTGATGTACTTAACAACTTTCCACGGGACTGGGGAGAAACATCAGCACAGCAGTAGCATGCCCATATTATATCTCCCCTCATCTCTGTGTTTGTGTGTATCACAATGCCATTTTATCGTCACACGTGTGTTTGCAAGTAGATACCTACACTGTATACTGCATCACTTTTGCATCGCATGGTTATCTTAATGGATAAACTTCCTTGTTTTCTTAATTAAATACGAAACCTTTATGCCCAACTGATTGTGAGTCCAGAGATCATCACGGAGTGTACTAAAACTGCAGGAATGAGGCCAATATGATGCGTAATAACTTATACGGTTCAGGATTTATTTCATTTCATTTAGTTAACTACGGTTCAACGGCTATCATTTTCCATGCCAAGTATGTTAAAATAAATGTTTGGCTTGAAAAAGCCTAGTAAAAAATGCTACATACGTGTGGCCTAAAATTTATTATGCGGTTACTTTTTTTACTACAAGCCTATATGTTGTTTGTGGTGAAGTAGTATCGACCGTTTATGTACAACGCTATTTGACAACCACCATGATGGATTGATGATGATGACTATATTACGTACATGATTGATACAGTGTTTCAAATATTTAGAATGATTAATCAACATAATATTGATCAACCCAAATGTGAGATTTAACAATGTGTACAATCCAATTTACTAAGGCAGAGTTTTTAAAGCCGAAACCAACGACGGCATTAAAAATATAAATAAGTATTTTTATGATACAAGTTATATCATGTGTCGAATTTGAGAGAGAGAAAAAATCTTTATAGGCAATTTGAGTCATGAGCACAACATTTCATGTGACTGCATATAAATTTGAAAGATATTGATTTAAAAACAAAATGGTTTTCTTACCTGAGTAGCATCTGAATATGGAGTAATGGAAGTATTAGAAATGAGCTGAGAGCCAAAGACCACATTAGCGTCCTTGCTGTTGTCCATCATCATCATGGAGGAAGTGGCGTTAATAGGCGGAATAACCATTTCGATAAATTCTCGCGTGTTTATTTATATCAATAAATTAATGATTCGTGTTAAGTTAATTTCAAACTTGAGCTTTAATGTTCATTTCATTCAGTTTAGTGGGTGATTGGAAGGTAGACATGTGTAGCATGCTAACGTGTAAAGACTTGAGTCTCTTGAGAGGAGTCCTTGTTTTGCTTTGCTACAAAAAAATATATATATTTGGGCCAAGATTTTTTGTCGTTTTCTTTTCTTTCCTCACAAATCCGTTAAAAGCTTCTCTAGAGCTTCTAAAAGTCTTTTGATATTGTAGGTATATTGTTATTGTTGGCGACAATAATAGATTGATGATTATGATGATTTTGGTGGTGATGCCGATGAAGGTAAAACTAGTAGAGGACTTCTTATATGTAGCTCTTGACTTGTTGAAGTTTGGTGTAACGTTTCGCAATAAATTTTAATGTGTGTATTTTATCCCTCATTTGTCTGAGATGTGTGGATGTGGACACTGAGTGAAATCTGAAAAGCAACAAATATTTCATAATAATAGCATTACTCACAACTCACATTTTTCAATAACATCTTTTTTTTTCGCCACCACCACACCACATGGTTCAATGTAAATAGACTCTCAACATCATCATCATCAAGCAAAATAATGTACACACGCAAGTAAACTTATTATCAATTATGCGTGAGCAGTTGTGTCGCGTAGTTGTTGTTGTGGTTGGTTTGTACAACAAGAAGCCAAGCACAGCTCTCTTTAAGCTGAAAATCTTTGAAATTAAAAAATGCGAAGCCAATATTATTGTTACACTATCAAGTATATGTACGCATATACTATATAACCGTTTGAAAATTGATATATAGGTATATATATGCACAACCTGACTTGCATGATCATGTATTCAGGAGGAACAAGCAACAGGTAACGAGATGCAATGCAACAGCCAAAATCTTTTTTAGCAATAACCTTTGGCAAGCGATTTTGTCACATTTTGACATTGCTACCAAACAAACCAGCCACCAAGTTTGAAGATTTCAATATTAAGAATATTAATGTTATTTATTAAAAGCAGCGTAACATCAAATTCAAAATTATGTACATATGAATGAATTATTCTCATTCCCATAGATCATTCTTCGTTTCGTTTCATTATCATTATCATCATCTTTCAAAAAAAAAAGCTAACCAGCCTAAAAAGTCAGAAAGGGTCTTTGCAAGTTCTTCTTTAATAAAATAATAGCATATACTATGATAGCGCTATCATTATTATTATGATCAAGTTTACCCTTTTGATGCCAAATGCCCATATAGTACCACACATTATACAGATGACAACCTATTACCTCACACAAGTCACAAGTAAATTAAGAGATTTCAGGCTTGTTGTTTGGACAAGTTTGCAATGTTTGCTAATACGTGTACACACACAGAGAGGGTGAAGTCGACATACAAAATATTAAAGAATGCAAACTACCAAGAACCAACTACTACCATTAAGTTATCTTTGTAGTTAGTTTTTTTCAGCATGGTAAATTATATTTAATGATATTTTTACAAGATTGAAATCCAAAGCTTATATGTGCATATTATAGCATGGGAATGGGAAATGGAAACCGTTTTGCCACTATTGTCCCCACCACCACCACATGACACCACCAGTCAGTCATTCATAATATTATTTGTACATTCGTAAATGGTAGATCGCAAAAAAATAAAATATTAAAAAAATAAAATAGGTACTGGGTACATGGATGCGAATGATGCCATTAATTACCATGCTCTCTAAGTTAGCTTAGTAATAAGTCATAGAAGTAATTGAAATGTAAATTACCAACCCAAATGTAAATTAGTTTTTTTTTAAACTGTAAACAGCAAAAAAAAAGTAACCAGGAGGGACACAGGGAGACACATTTTTTAGTTTTTAGTAGAGGGAGAATTTGTTACCGAGTTGCAAGAGTAAGAGTGCAGTTGAAAGAGGGTTAGCAAGACAAGCTAGTATAGTATATGATATGAGGTTGCATTGTATCATTATTATAAGCCCCTTGCATTTGAATTCTTCAGTCTTGGTCTTTTTGTATAAAAAAATAATGTCTGGTTACTTACTCGGTGGTACATTGTAATAATATGTCTCGATAAAAGCGAAAATGCGTACTTTTCAGTATTCTTTTAGTAACAAATACATGTTAAGTCACACACTTAACAGCTAAAACACATTTTTGTACACCACGTATCTGTATAATATGTAATGTTATGTGATGAAAATCACAAAGAGCAAATAAGTTGAATGAATTATGGGGTGATGATGATGAGACCAAAATTTGATAAATATGCGTGAGATTTGGTCATGCTATTTATTCTTAATTAGTTTTATGGGAATACAAAAGTCTGTCTGTCTGTCTCTGCATGGACAGAATTGCCAGGGATGTGATTTTTAGTGGTGGTACACTTTGCAACATTACATTTACATTTACGCATAATATGCTTTACGTAAAAACGTATATCTTTTTATGACTGGGAATTAATGCTGTCATAAAATAAACTAAATATGATAATTTCGCTGCTACATAGGTATATTAAACCTATAGTAAGATTTTGGTTTTTGAACGAATATATTATTATCTTATGTCTGCCAAACACATTTGGTGACTTGGGGAAGAATAGGTGCTGATGATGAATGTGTATACATTGACTACTACTGAGCAAAAGAAACTGAAAATTATTCGTCAACAAACATGATAGCCTCTATACTGTAGTCCATGTTTTTGCTATGACCTATAAGAAGTAATCAATATAGGATAAATCAGAGTCAATAATACACTTACGCAGTAAGTTAAAAGTTAATGAGTAAGTCTTTGCTAAAAAAAGACATAAATTCGACAATTTACTGCTTGTATTTTGAAGGAAAGCATCTCGTCCTACAACTACTAATATGCCATAACTCAAAATATCACAATTTCACACAGATTAGTACAAAAAGGCAGAGTGAATTAAAAGGGTAATCTTGAATGTTTTTTAATCATTATAAATGGTAAAAATAATTATGTAGTCATAACTTGCATTTTTAAAGATTTTGACGCACAAAATAACATCACTTTAAATGTCATAAGACAAACCGTAATGTCAGTAATCACTCTCAGCATAAACAACGCAAATAAGTGGTTAAACGTGTTAAATTACATATCATATCGTTTACGAATTGTGAATGATGTACATATTCCATTTGTGCCTGATAAAACAATATCATCATCATATCATATACGAAATAGCTACATGAATATGGTCGCCATTGGGGGAGAATCGCAACTTACAACGACACATGGCACACGAGTATACTTTGAGAATGAAGATGAAGGAGTTAGTTGAGGGAGAATATGTATAGCAGAAATGAAATGTAGCGTACTTCTTGATTTTTTCAGTTTGTAATCACCTTTATCTAGTTATTCAGCATTAACATGGCCTGCGTAACAAAAATGTATCGTAAATGTTGGAAAATTATTTGAAAAATCCACAACAGTTTCAGTCATACAGACAGACAAGTTAGCTTAACCATTCTTATTAAGTAGCCATTACTAATTGTTGTACATAATTACATGCCAAATCGTTCGTTCTCTGCGCTTAATGAACTGAAGGAAAAAAGACAAAATTTTCAATGGAGACCTTGATGACCTATTATTCATGGAGGAAGTCGGCCATATCACTTGTGAGTTATCCTGTTCCTGACTCCTGACTGAGTATGACAATACTTAACAAATAATGCTAATACACAAATCGCTGGACCTATATATTCCTAGTATTTTTTTAAATTTTGAATTCCTTGATAGGTACATTTTATATTTATGCAAATAAATTTCCAGCCTACAATTCTACATTGATTTGACTTTGACCTATACAACACGGTAAAAAGTGTAAAATATGCAACTTTTAAAGATGATGACAAGTGAAAAACATTTACTGCTATTAGAGATGCTCGCATATGAAACGTTTACATTTTATTTGCATGATGGCAGATGACACACATTCCATGAGATATACACGAAAATATACAATACATGCATTTGTAAAACTAATAGCAAATTGTCATCCTAATTCTTCTCGAAACTTAAAAAATTAGGTTACTTACTGACTTATTTTTTGACCAAAAGCATTTTTCAAATTAACGATATGCAATAAGACCACAGGGTAAAGACATTGTTGTAAATGCGAAACACGCGTAATCTTCAAAAAGTCTCTGCCTATCAAAATTAAAAAGAACGTAGTCACGGTCTTTGCAAGTTTAAAGTTAAAACAATAATGACAATTAACAAAAAATTAACTGCCTCGCACTTTTGATGTAAAAATACAACAATAACCATTTACAGTATACAATCGTTTAATAAAAATGAGCAAAACAAAACAATGTCGACAGTTGACACATTTGAGTGAGTAGCAATCACAAAAAAAATGGTCAAAAACTGGAAACAATGCTTGCAAAATCTAAACCATGCACACATGAACAAGCACAGTAATAAGGAGAATGAGAGTTCGTTTCCTCCATCCTTAAACCATGGAGCAACAATAAACAATAATTTTTATGACAAGACTAGCATGACGCGACGGCGCAGACACTAGGTACGATGTAATTAATGACTTTGCATCCAAATACATATTCCTATTTCTTTCATTAGCCTCTTACACCACAAAAACATAAAAGTTTAGTAATGTAGCAATAGCAAACATTCCCGATAACACCCGAACTACAATAGTTAGAGATCGTGTAAGTGTGTGTGTCGTGTAATATTATATTTATGTACTTGACCAGTTTAATTGCGCTATATATGCTATGGCTATAATAATAATACTACGCAAAACTGCACAAAATTGCACGACATGCAACCACTATGCATGATGATTCTTATGCATGCAGTAATGGTGGTGGTGGCGTCGGTGTCACCTTTAGCAATCCAAATATGCAATGCAAAAAAACCACTAACAGCTAACACACGCGTTAATTATTCTTCACTGGCTACCTTACCTTGACCGCTTTGATTCCGAATTCAAGATCAAAATCCCTTTTCAAGTCAAGTTGCACTGCTTTGAAAATTGTCACGAAGTCACAAAACCAGAAGAAGAAGAAATTGCCAAAATTCCCCGAGTAATTCTCTGTTTTATATATATATATTCCTCTTCACTCAACTGGAAGCAAACAGAAAAGAGAACTGAGTACCCGATCCAGTTAGTATACCACACAAAAATTTTCACCTACAAAAGTTTGCCTACTTTTTTTCTTTGACATTGATTATATATCGTCGTGCAAAAACGTGCATGACTCTTGTTTTATCCCGACCTCGCTTACAGCAATATTTTCGACTCGCGAGTCGCAACTAAATTCCAAATGTCATTGACATCGACCTTTTAAATGGATTTATTGTCTCAGTAAAAAATTGGCCCAGTTAATGCAATCCAAATAAATTATACTCACGGACTGAAACTTTCACACAGTTTTCTCTCCACACAGTATTCAATAAATTAATCAGAGGAAGGTTGATATTTTGGCTTTAAAATCACTTCACAAAACTTGTATGCATCCGAATAGTTCTCCAGCACGAAATCCAATAAATACATAATTACCCGTTATAAGCATTCAAATATTATCCTTACGTTAAAGGCGACTATGATGGTGGATGAATGTGCCTATGTTGATATGTGCAGGTAGTTTACAGGTAAAAGTTTTCTACACAATTCACAATATATATATAAGTCTGTGTAGGTATCGCTTGCACTTTTCTTGTTAATATCCAGCGATTTTCATATGAAATTTTTTCATGAAAATTTGTGTTGAGCGTGGTCTGGTGTTAGCGTAAAGGTAACGCACACTACTATGAATAGCATGACATGTGAAAAATGTTACAAAACAAATAAAACTCAAGTTATAAGCACAACAAACAAAGTTGTTGCTGATGTCGACTACTCCACTGCTGTGAGCAGACTAATGTTTTCAGCGTGAGAGCTCTCACGTATAAGTTTACTTGCTGAATGTTATATGTACCTAAACCTGTATCGCCTGCCGAATGCCGAGTCTGTGTCTACTACTACAAGTCCTCTGCTGAATGGAGAATATGATGATGGTTTGGTTTGTTCCGATGGATAAACGTGCCTGTTGAAGTCTGAAACCACTCTGACTTGACTATGACTACATCTGCTGCTAAGAGCCGACTAAACTGCCTGAAATTCAAGTTAGATTCAAGTTGCCCTGTTGTCTTACTCATCCATCCCAACATCATCATCATCACCGTTGCTGTTGCTGGTTATTGGTTTGGTTTGCGCTTGTAGTTTGTACGATAAGAAGAACCCAGTGAGAGCAGCGCAGCGTTGATATGCCTAAGTAGAATACGTAGCAGTTAATATAGCTAGCGTTTCCATCATTTATCTCATCAAAAACATCACTGTAATAAACGGGCTTGCTTGCAGCTGCCGTTTTAAGTGGTTTGGTTTATGTAGAACAATAAAACTTCCAGAGCTAGAGACAGAGATCGAAGAACCATCTTTTGAGTACGGCACGGACACAGGAATCCTCTTGGTATATACGTAAAATGAAGTGGCGATGATGGCAGTGAGGTGATGTTGTAGGTAGACCACAATCCACAAGCATTTTTGGCTCTGAAAAAAATCATGCTTTTTTTTAGGAAAATATGTCGTGTAGTTGTGTACATGATATTACCATGATATGCATCATATAAAAGATATTGATGAACATTCCAGCGTTACACAGGTAAAATATTTTGATACCATATTTATGGACAACCTTTTTTTTGGAAAATGTCGCAAAAGTTAGGTTAGAGGGGAATGTGAAACATTGGTAGTTATTTTACTCCATGTTACGTGAGGAAAACAACAGGCCTTGTTCAAGAGTTCATGTCATGTCACCTATACTGGGTAAAGTAGACATATCAATCCTAAAAACATACCTACGTATAGGTGTATCCAATATGGTATGATCCAATGTGTACTTTTCAACGTGAAATTGCAATATTTAATTATTTATTTTAAAATCTTGTGTGCTGAAGACTTGCCTTCTAGCTGTGAGGTGGTGCGGTGCCATTGCACTGCCTATTGCTAAAAACGTTATATTATGTGTATGTGAAATGTAGTCTAAAATGCATGAACATTTCACCATCTGTCTCTTGATAATTACCTATTTTTGTAAAGACTTTTCAACCTGTAATCATCGTCAAAAAAATATCCCTACGCTGCTCATAGATTACTATTGTTAGAGTCTCATGCAAAAACTGGATGTAAGATGTAATCCAAAGTCCAGACCGACCAAGAAAGAGGTGTTGATCTTTGAAGCTTGTTTCCTTGTTTCTACTATAAAGCTTGAGTACACTGACCAAAAGCGCTTGTACTGCAATGGATTTAGCTAAGGTACATCTTTTATCCCATGCAAGGCACATATGGCTTCGCCACCACACAGAGGTGGCAGGCAGCGGCAGCTGAATAAAATGTACTGCGATGTGCCATCTGCAGGGAATTGCTGATTATGGTATTGTATTTTTTGAAACAGGTACACACAAATAATAATAATTTTATAAATCTGACAATGTATGATAATAATCATGACATTGCTGATCACGGCACGGGACACGGCTATACACAAAATCATCCCAATAAGAGTAATATATACCCAACTGTTCCTTGTCCTTTTGACTAATCACCTCTTCTGGTAAACATACCTACATAGGTATATCCATATGTCGATTTTTGAACATTTGTGTTGCAATGATCCAGAGAGGAGTGCAAAAAACTTTAGTAGTGATACACACAGCTTTGTTTGACTATTAAGCTAACAAGTAAATAAGTACACAAGAAAACATTCAAAGACTTATTCAGGTGAGTTTTTGCTGTTTATTGTAGCAAGTTCTTTTTCTGAGATGAGCGAATTGATTTTACACAATGAGCCCCCCAATCCCACCATGTAGGTACGCGTAATAGGTTCACTTTTTCACTTGATAGGCAGGTATTTTGATTGAACTGGGAAGGGCAGGGCTTTCGTTGCACATATTATTACGTTGTGATAAGTCTCCATCGCTGAGAATCTCATCACTTAACATACAGAAGGGCTTTGGCATTAAAACAACAAATCAATTGCACGATTTACGGGCAAATTTTATTTCCAAGAATAACCTCAGCGATGCCTAATTTGTATTCCATATTATTACGTAAACTTGAAAGGAACAAAATTCATTAAAAATTGACCCTCACTCTGCATTTAAATCAAACTCAAGTAAGTAAGACCCAAGTTCCTATTGACATATTTTTCCTCAACTAATGAACATTGGGAATTGGGATTTTAGCATCCACGTACTTTATTGACTTGTAGTCGCGCTCCTATTTTCTCTTTAAATATTCATATCATACATTCATTCATATTCTATTCAGGCTGCATGAAGCCCTTTGCTTTGGAGGAACGGACGTAAATGTAAATATCTAAGAAACGACATTCAAGAAGAAAGAAACTTTCTTTTTTTAAATGTTGGTAGATTAGATTAGAGTGAAAAAAGAAGTACAACAGTAACACCCGACCCCATTTGTTATCTACGCGCAGTCAGCAGTGGATAAAGCAAGAAAAATCTAAAAAATCAGAACTACAAAATTAGCGTACAGCTTTTAATGACATAAACTATCAAACACAGTCACAAACAAAATGTTTAATGATAACTGTAGTTTTCAACAGATGACAATGAACATCGTTATTTTTTGTAGATTTTCTATACAAATCGTACAACTGCACGAGGTACCATTAAACTATATACTTTTCCATACATTTTTTAACACAATAAAGAAGGTATTACAATTTAATAATGCAATAATAATAATGATAATAATTATTATATTTTGTTTTTAGAGTACGTAGTGTTTTAGTAATTAAAAATCAGGTGCATACTCTTCTTCACTTCATTCATTCCAAATCTAAAAACGTTATCCATGTAGCCAGGTTAAAGATGTATTGAGTGATCTGGGTTTTGTTGTTATCCCTCTGCAAGTATCATGTAAAGCTGTC
>JAHZNC010004403.1:0-16777 GCA_027744095.1 Zhuqinia jingwanae | reverse complement strand
GAGTTTGCTATGCTTATTACAATAATTATAATTGAAGAACATTGGCATTGGTAAATTGGTAGCCTGATCGTCTTAATATATTATATACTTAACTATTTTAACTGGTATATCAGTTCGGTGGACACAGCATAAAAAGCTACATGAGTAATACGACTGACCTTAGAGCATAATTTTATTCACTTGTAGCGTTACATCATGACCATTCCACTATTCCACCAGTAGTACTGATGATGATAATGGTTTTTATATGGTCATCCTGATGATGTTTGAAAGGAGTATGTCACTCTGCTCTTATCTTTATGTGATCCATGAATATACCCGTAAAAAATATTTTTATTCCTAGTTCAAAGTAGTTACGCTGAGTTCAAAGTCACATACACGACAGGAGTGTAGTATATATATGTTCTATATGACCCCATCACCATTGTACCAATTCATGACATCTTTTTCTGCTTTCCATATTTGGATGCGCTGGGGAACCTAAATATGATACTACCTACCAAAGGAATTATGCTTTTCCCTTGTGTCCTTCATATCCCATGCACTAGCAGAGTAATAACAATAAATACAAACTTTGCTCTCATTCAATCTTCTTGCTATATGAAAACGACTGCCATTATCATCACCGTGATGATCATGATCATCCTCCCTTCTCCTCTCTCTTCTGTGAGGAGATCAAAAATGCAAGATATGGGAAGCAAAACTACTGACGAAATGCGACTCAACACACAGTTTACACAACATTATTGCAACAAAAGGCATACACACAGTATTTCATGCATTTAGTAAAACAACAATAACAGCAACAAAGGCATCTTCATTTTGCGAGTCGTGGTGGCCGGGATATACTTTTACTTTTTGGTCTTGTTAAGCTCACCTATCAACTTATGCGCTTTCCCCCTTGGTCCTTGAAGTAAAAAGTAAAATTCTTGTCAAGAACAACTATTTTAAGCCTTTTAGTGCATCCATATGACTGAGAACAGTGCAACAAAAGACATATTAAAGTGAGCAGTTGGTAATACTCTGGAACACTCCATTCGACTTGACTGGATATAAACTGACCGTCAAGGTTGTCCTTGTCGCTTTTCATTGTTATTATTATGTACATATGACTGCTAGTGTTATCAAGATTATCATTATGGACAAAAAAATGAATGTGAAAAAAAATCTTTTGCTATGTATAATAATATGTAAGTATGTGAATCTCGTACAACATCTTTTGCCCCTTCTAAAAAGTGACAGAGTTTTGAGTAAGCAATGGAAATTTTTTATCATGTAAAAATGTAGTACAATTGTGAGATATGCATAAAAACCTTACTACTACTGTGTAATAATATTCGTAGATTCGGAGTATAGTATGCTGATGATGAGCAAGATATATAGATCGTGATGTGAAATGGCATAAAGGAAGTTTTCCAAGCATCGTCCTCAGAGAGAAAAGAGAATGTGAAAAGCTAGCAAGAAAAAAAAGTTGGTTGTCACACAAAAAGACGAGACAAAAATTTAGAACAGAAAAAATGTCATTTTATTATTTTCCACAAGAAAAAACTTTAGTATGCATAATATTATCCATATTCATATACCCAACAATGTGTACTCTTGTCATAATGGAGAGAGAAAGAGAGCAATAATAACGGAAAGTTGTGATTTGCGTTGTTCCTTTTTTTTGCAGAAATAAGTGCAGGTACAAAAAACCAACCATCATCATCATAATAATAAGTATGCATACTCTTCAAAGGACTATAAACTGCTACGCAGTATTATATACACAATATACTAATAACAATAAGCAGGCTCTTCTTTATTGTCATAATGGCGTCTCTTTCTACAATGTTATCTTCATTTTTTTGGTGCGTCTCTATTAAGATAAAAGGAGTGTAGTAGCGCTCGTTTGATGTAAGTAAAGAAGAGGCTTACCGTGAATACCTCAAAAGCACAAATAATAGACTCCCTGGACCCGGCGTATCTTTTTTGCTGCGTTTATCAAGGTACCCGTATTTACTACATATCCCTTCAAAATATGCACATCATCTTCGTCATCATCATCATCATCATCGCTATCATCTTCATCATATTTACTTTTTCGTCTCAAAGTACAAAACACGAAGACACAAGTATCTAGCAAACACAGGCATAGTATAAGACAAACAACTTGCACGTGCATACATTGCCCTTTTCCCTTACATTTTCCCGCTGCTGCTGTACAAGAGAGATGGATGGAACTTGAGAGTTGAGTTCCAAGTTCTCAGTTCTCATGTCCCACTCAATCTCTCCAGAGAGACCGAAGAAAAAAGTGTTGATGGTGGTGATGTTGGCCGCGGCGGCGGCGGTGATGGTGGCATCACAGTACTGTGGGAACAAGAGCACACGGACGTCTGTTATATAATTTTCCAGTGAAAAGTCTCTTTCTCCAGAGAGGTTCCTTGACTGTGTAGTGTGTGTGTGTGTGTGTGTGTTTGTACTGTGTAGTCCTTTTGACGAAACCATTACTTCATTGGACACATATACGTATATATTTTTATTTCTACTTTGCATGCGGTCATTGTACCATTACAATGATGATAACGTGTTTCTCTGCATGTGTGTATATGTGGGCACAAAAGTCTTTTTGTGTATTTTACGAATGTTGGTTTTTGGGTTTTAGCTGACATTACTCAGTGCACGTTCTTACATTTTATTTTATATAATATATGGTGTGTAGAAGTAGTCTAATAGACTGATTTCTTCTTTTTCTCGGAAAGCCTGCTTCATGTGCATCTCTTCGAAATGGGAATGAATAAGACATTTGAGAAGTAGATTATGTGACCTAGCCACGTCTCATGTTACACTTCCTATATGGTATAGTATACAGTGTGTGAGTTGTGCTTTTTGTGGTGGAGAGCAATTTGTGTGGTTTTAAACATTACCTACATAATATTATATTACTATTAGCCATTTTTAGACAGGAATCTTCTTTTTATGCTTTCATTACGTCTTATAGATCCTTTCACATCATTCCTCATGGGATTTTAATATTATGAAGTTTCCACACTTCCAGAGAGTCTCCTCAAATCTAATATAATTTAGCAAAGTTGGAAGAGTTGAGGAGGAGCATCTTTTCCTGTGCAATGTACTTTATACTTTACATTTAACATTTTGAGCGGTTTTAATTATCTTATAAAAGAGCAAAGGTTACAAGTTGAGACAATGAATATAATTTAATTAAAGGGCATTGCAATCTCCGTTATGTTCACAAATATCCCAGAATATTTTATTAAGATAAAACGCATGGGACCCCGCACTAATATGAGTCCAATATTAAAGCGCGCCATTACGTTAATAATTTTAGAAAGTTGAACTAATAGTCATGAAATTTTTTTGTTAAAATCAAAATGCAATAATTAACTTAATTTTTTAATGGATTTTTGTTACAGAGATGCAGCAGAGGAAGTCTAATTCCAACGATGATATATTCGTCTTTATCATGATGGCTATCCACTTACATGCAATATATCCACTCTGATACAAAGGTGAGCTGGTTTTAAAGTTTTTAAAGTTATTTTGTAAACTATCATGTTTTTTTATCAAGTAAAAGTAGTGATAAAAGTATTTACAATGGTACAGTTATTGGCTTAATTGAGAGTAGAGAAATATTCAAAGAAAAATAAATTCCATGTGTAGGCATATACCTGCATAATTATACCTATCAATCTGCGTTACTGGTATAACGTCCTTTGGATAAATACATGCTCGTATAAGTTTCAAAGAGCCCATTATTGTAGTTACGTTGAAAGTGGAATGATGGTATTGAAAAAGCTGCAAAATAGTAGCTGAAATGGGAAATATGGCTGTTTTCAAATGGGAGAATCCATCAGAATATTTAATTTACTTAAACGAACCTTTTATCTTCTGGATAAATGCTTGATGGTATATAGTTTGTTGCGAATGTATGTTCGAATGTGTGTATCTCTGGATTATACGTGTGTACGGCTAATAATAATAAATGTATGCATTGCAACATACATACGTGGATAATACACGGAAAAGTAAAAGTTTAGTAGATAACATGCTTGGATAAGGGCAAAGCATGTCTCCCTCTATATAGTAGGTACTTCCTGTGTGTACAAAATTCAACTCGTTTTCAAAATTGAATTTCGCACTCTCGTCGACTCGCGTGTTTGTGTGTGTCTGTGTGTGTGTGTGTGTGTTTACACTCATACATGCATGGCATGTCATGAACATTAAATAGAATTTACTCAATCTAACTAACTACATTGATACAATCTGTTTTTCTCCATTCGTGCTGCTGAGGAGAGAGAAGGACATGCAGTGAAAATCTTTCACTCGCTTTTCCCTGTCTGGGTTCCGGCTTGCTTTTTCCTGGATTTTAACTGAATGACAATCTAGAAAACAGTATGAAAGTCCAAAACAGCTGCCAGTAGTAGACTAGACTCTCTCTCTCTGCTTACTATTAATATATATCTGTGATAATAATGCTACATAAAATGAAACAGAAAGTAGGCTGGTTGAAAAGGAGAAGAGAAAAAAAAATGTATTTAAAACGTTGTATTTGAAGTATTAGCCGACGCGGCATTCCTTTTGTGTGTTCGTCCGCTCGGCCAATCTAGACTAGATTGTTTTCCAAGCTGTGTGTGTGTGTGTGTGGAAAACGGGAAAAGAGAGACACACAAAAGCATCATGCATGAAGCATGTCACACTACTCCCACTACATCTCTAATTAAGTACACATACACGGGCACAGACAGACAGACATGGGAAGATGGAAAAGTAATTAAATCATTGTGTGATATAAAAGTTTACTCTGTTGTCTGTAGTACATATTACCTTGTACTACATTCATCGCTGCTATTATACTTTAAAGCGTAAGTGCACCATAAAATCTGCTGCTTATTATTGCTATCTCACTTTTCAGCTCGTTGAGTGATATGCACGTTTGGTCTGTCTACGTATGTATGTATGTGTGCATGTGTTTTCCGTAAAGAAATCAAAATAAATTATGTAATTCAGCAGAGGATATTAAGTATTTTATATTTTGTTTGATTTCAGCTTTTCTGCCGTTTGTTTTGTGGAATGGGATATAAAGTTTCATTGTTTTTTTTGTATTACGATAATAAAGGTAGTTCGTGTTGGAAATAATAGCGTAACGTATAACGGAGTTGTTCTTTTTTGATTTTGATTTGATTTTATATACATAATTATAATAATTATCCAGTAAATGTAATTTGTATTAAAAGCGAGTTTAAAAAAATTGCATTGCATTTTTTTTTTTGGTTTTACCAGAAATTTTGACTGAATTTTTACAAAGTCGGACATTCGAGTTTTTTTTCATACCAAAAAAGTTGTATCGTTATAAGAAACTTGACTGTGTTTAAAGTTGGTAAAAATGGTGGCAAGTCTACGAGGATGAATGCATCATTTTCGTCCTCTTTCAGAACTCTATCACATTTCCCCTTCTTCCTATCTTAGGCATATAGCATGATGTGAAAATACAGATAACACTTAAGGGAAAAGACATAATTTCCTCAGGCATCTTCCTATTTTCACACAAGTTGTACTACTGCTACTATTACTACTACTACTACAATTACTAAATACTACTACTACTTCTAACGTCCTTACTTTCAATTTCTACAAAAGCAGAAAAAAGATAGAACAGTCAGCCAAAAGATATAGTTTATAATAATGTAGTAAATATGTGTGTGTGTGTAAGTTCATTGAAAAGTAGAAAACAAGCGAAGCACAAAACTCTTCTAATGCTGCTCACTTTTCTCTCTCTCTCTGTATTTTCCCTGTCTCTCTCTCTTTGCTTGCTCTGCTTCTCAGCTTCCTTTAAGAACTTTTCATGTAAAAGGAAGGAAGGGAAAAAAAAGAAACAAGAAGTACATGCATGAATATATATACATGCCTAAAACTTGTACTTACCATCAGTGGTAGTAATAGTACTAGCACCAGAAATAGAAAATGAGTATGAGTGCTACTTTTACTACTGCTACGACTAGTTCTACTACTACTACTACTCCCGCTAGCTCCTCCGCTCCTCGCCCAAAACACATAAAATAGAAAAACTTGGTCTATTGAACTGCTTTTTCTTTTGACTAAAGTTTTATTTTTGTGAAGAAAGCAAAGCACCCACACACAAAATTCTGTATAATATGATATCTTATATACGAATGTATACAAGAAAAACTGCACTTACTTTTGTATATAAGATGGATGTAAAAGTATACTTTCACTTGTTCCTTGTTCGGCTTTTAAAGC
Organism: Zhuqinia jingwanae; assembly: GCA_027744095.1. Classification (NCBI taxonomy): domain Eukaryota; kingdom Metazoa; phylum Arthropoda; class Collembola; order Entomobryomorpha; family Paronellidae; genus Zhuqinia; species Zhuqinia jingwanae. Next base: position 10,519 of record JAHZNC010004403.1, on the reverse strand, counting down.
AAGCTGTAAATTGTATGCAAAGTTTAGTTATGGGATGTGTGTGTGCGTGTGTGTGTGTGTGCTTTTAACAATAAGCGTGGTTGGTTTGACTATTTTTATTATTGTTACAGACATGGAAAGAGACCATGGTGCATGAAATGACTTGAATTCACTTACTTATTTTTCTGTGCTCTTCAAACTTTATCCTTTGCTATGCTGTGTACTATATAACTCCCATGTACTCAAAAAATCCCAGTGATTTACATAAATACATAATTTACATTATATAATAGATGCAATACCTAGACACATGCGATACGTCAATGTGAGCACTTTTAAACCTTCTTCATTTTTTGCATACTTTTTTTTGTAAGACGGTGGTGGTAGTAGGCTGCTTAAAAATAACATGGGAAAAACCATGCAAAAAAAAAAAGAAAGCAAAACTTTTCTTTTTGAAAAGGATACCTACTTGAAAAGTTGCTGCTCAGTTTCCTCCTGTGTTCAGTGTTATATTCTCTACCTTTTTCCCTTCACGGAGAGTCAGTGTACCTTAAAAAGGAAGCAGGTCTTTTAAGACGAAGGGTGTGTGGTACCAAAATATTTTCTTTTGAAGTTGATAACATTATATTTATTTTATATGCGGCATAAAATATGATTATGTTGCATGTGCAAATTTTATGGTACGCTTACTCCTACTCCTATTTTATCGTATGCAACTGCAAGGAAGGTGATGTTTTTGAAGAAAAAAAAATGTTTATCATGATTAAGTTTGAGTGCTTTAAGTTTTGTGCAAGTTTGCATTCTAATTTTTAATCTAATTATTAATATAAAAAAATCTATAATAAACAAGTAAGCTGTATTTCTATGAGAAGGCAAGAAAGATCCATCAATTTATTTGTACATTTTCTACCTCATAATTTGGATTGAAATGCAGAATTTTTTTAAATTTTCAGTCGTCAGATCCTAATCTAGGAACTCAAAAGGACCAATAAGTTTAATGCAATGTTAAATGTTATGTTTTCCAAAGAGGGTTTATCCCGTTTTCAACTATTGGAAAGGACTACAGAGTTTTGAGTTTTTTGGATTTCTTTCTACTTTCCCTTTCAGTTGACTTTCTTTTCTTATACTGAGGTACGTAATGACGTAACTGAACTAAACAGCAATATTATTATGAAGCATCACAGGTTATAATGATATTATTACTAGTATGTAGGCGTCAATTCCGACTTTACTTGGTTTGCGGTGAAGATACCAACCAACATTCTTGTATTTTGCTCCTTTTTTTGTTGGTAGATGCAATGTAACATTTAGCTCGTTAAAGAAACTTGAACTCAACCAAGCAGACACACAGAGCAGAGAGATGCACATGTGCACACCCAACGGCGCTTTTTGTTGTTTGTACTCTAAACTAGCCAAAAGCAAATAAATGCTCTCTGGATCCGGGGTGTGTGTTACACTAACAATCATCTCTCTACTTTTACTCTTGGCCATCCAGTGTCTAGTAGTACCGTTGATTGCTACACCATTTGGGATAAAGACGACGAAAAGAGTACTATAAAGTGGAATAGTAAACTATAAAAGCATTTCATGTTCCTAACTGGGCGAAATGGAGTTTTTTTTCAAGCAATGATAGTAGTGTACAGACGAGAAATGATGGTGTATGGTTTACATTTGGGTTTGCTTTGCTGGAAGCTGCTAAAGGAAAGTGGAAAAACTATACCTATGCTAAATGGGATGTCTGTCTGTAACATACACAATAATAAGGCACACAGGGAAACAGGGAAACAGGGAATGATAGAGCGCAGTTTTGTAGAGTAATACAAGTAACGACCAAAGAGGATATGAAAAGGAGAAAGTTTAGGGGCATAAAATGAATTGACTGCTTCTGGAATGGATCTCGTCTCGCTGGACGTTGTTGGTAGAGTGACTGGAACAGTGAGCTCGTTGCGATTTGATGGTTGGACAGAGCGGATGCAGAGATATATATTATATTGAACAGACACAGAGAGAGAGTAACACAGTTTTTTGCACAGATAACATATTACGTTACATACATATTACATATTTATATTCTACTATACTCGGTTGTTGTTTTTTTTGGAGTTGCCGTGCTCTCGTAGACAAAATAAAAGATGGTCTATTTTATGTACATAATATGATGTACCTTTTACTTTAGGAAATGGAAAGGGTTTTTATCAAACTCCTCCAAGACTTTTCGTGTACTTTGAAATTGATATTGCTCGTGCTAGTCGTTTCTCTCGTTGGCTTTTTGTTTGGTTTTCGAAGTGGAATATGAAACAAAGGAAACGAATGTGCGTGAGTAGATTTTTGGTTGTATGCTCAGTTCCAATTTCGTGAAGGATGATGATGTGATTGTCAAAAAAAAGAATCCTGGAGCTACATAATATGTATGTTTACAATGCGAACTGGTGCGTATTTACGCATGGAGATATTTTTAGTTACATTGTATATAAAGCTATAAGCAACGAATATGGATTAAATGTTGAAAATTAGAAGCTTCATTCAGTTTTACGAGTTGGGTTTAGAGCGCTAGAGGAACTGAAAAGAGGTTTTTTATCCCGCGGATCCTTAAAATATATTTTAAAAAAACATGATTGACATTTTGTGTTCAATTCAATATTCAATAGTCACGTCTGTTTACGCACATGTTCAATCCGGGAAAACAAACACAAGGGAGTAATCAAAACATATCAATTATTCTATTTAAGTAAGTCAAGTTTGAATACTAAACTATGTATTCCAATTCATTATTTCACGATCAACATGTTTTTCTCTCATTGAGATACAAGGAAATCGCAATAAAAATAATAGTGCTTACAAGTTTGTGACATGTCAGGAAGGAAACTGTCTCGCTAGAGTTTGTGTCGTATGAATGAAGAAACATGTGAATCCTAATTACCTTTTTGCTTTTGGCAAACTTGATTATTAGCCTTCTCTTAATTAAAGCCAATGAAGCATACTTGTATTTGACTATCTATTATACTCACGCTCTTCCTCTTTCATGAGAAAATTCTAAGCTCACAACCGAATAGATATATAAAAAGAAAGTATGCCAATAATGCACAACGTGTTAAATCTGGAAATGGTAAATATTTGAGCTGTATTTATAGAACACAGGAAATTAGCATATGTAATTGAATATATGATTCGATGATTCGATCGAGAAAAAAATGTTTTTAGTTTCACATTATCCACATATGTGTATATATGTGATAATAATATTACTATAAATATTTTATTATACCAATAACATGTGTTTCATAGTGGAATGCGGGTATGGTAACAAAAAGGAAAAAAAAACTTATCTCATCCTTTTGCCAGTACTATCTTTATTGCCGTCTTCAAAATATTTTTGGAGAAATTTATGATAGCCGCAGTATTTCTTTTTCAGAGACAACTTGTCAAATTAAAACCCGCAAAGTTGACAACGGACATTCATCATTCTCTCTTTCTACAGCGAGACACATGCACAATCACAAAAAAATTCTTGATATAAAATAATAAATCAACTAACTCTGAAATAAATAAGCTAAAACTAATAATATTAAAAATATATACTTTTTTCCTTCTTATAAAATGATAACAAATTATGCAAGTCTCAAGTCATTAAAAATACGAGTAAATTGATTTCATTAATTTATAGATTTACTATCCACACGCCACACGTTCAATAAATACACAACAATTCCATATTACACATAACCTGCCACATTCCTCTTTTTTTTCCTCCCACAAAAAGCTAAATACAACTTTTGAGATATAAAGAAAACCTCAGCCAAAGACGACACGGCACCCCGCCACCCCGCACGAACGAAAATGATTTGCTGCTAAGAATTATTTGCCAAGACACAAAAATGCCATATTCCTTTCATTTGAAGCCAAAGGGTGGATGATACATGTGCTTGTGTTTGATTATATTTATACAAAAATATATGTGCACAGCTTATAATCCATAATATGCACCCTCAAAAAAACGAACATAAATACCGTGAAACAGACGAAGTATAAGATATATATTCAACAACAAATGCATATATTATTATTATTTCATATTTAAACCTTGGCCTAAGACTGCGATCATCATCTTCGTCCTATCATTTCATAATATAAATTATCTATAAGCCTTGTGTTTGCAAAATAATATTGTTAGTAATAATTGTGTCTATCTTCTCTTGATGTACAAATTCTGCTGAAAGTGAGCATAAAGTAGCTCCCATTTAACAACGTATAGCCTTGAAAATGGTTAACAGAGAATTGTACAAAAAAAATCAAGCTTTACATTCCATATTATTATTATGATGATTTTTGATGGTTGTTGTATTTATGATGTTTTATTTTTTCTTCTGAGTCTTGTGAAGTGCTGTGTAAAATTGTTTGTGCTTTATTCAATTATCCTTTTTTTTAAATAGCAAATACATGTATAGTTCATTGGTGGTGGGTGTCGGTGTTGGTCAACCATTCACTGCGACTTGACAATACAGATACTGCACTGCAGTCCAATGAGCCACACCACATCTCATAAAAAAGCCTTTGTTAGCCTGCTTGGCCTGGCTTCTTCTTGAGGTTTATTCATCATCATGAAGAAATATACATTGAGCGAGAGAGAGAGAGGGATAAAACAAGAAAACATGTTTCAAAGATGCATAATATTGCATAAAAAGTGTTATAATGATTATTCGGCATTTTGTAGGTAGATAGAGGCTCGCTTATAAATTGAAAGGTCACCAAGGTTGCATCTGTGCCAAAAGACGCCTTCGAAAGAAATACAAACTGTGCAAATATTGTGATAACTCTGATCACATTTTTTCTCGCTCACTCTCGAGTGGTTTATCTATACATATTTTTGTAATAAATATATTTTTATACACTGAGTGCTTATTGCCCCTTGCCATTTTAATCTTTTACTGCATCCAAGTCTCAAAGAATCATGTGTAAGGCAATATGATGATGCAAAACTTGTTACAAAAATATACTTTGGGGATTTGGAAAACGTTTTCGATGTCAATATGAAAATTTGCAGCAACTTAAGTGTGTTTAAATTGGCATTTTTCGTTCGTTTCGTTTTCGTTTCCACTCATTTTGTAATTTTTAAGGTTCTTAGCTCTAGCACTAATGCATGCTTTGCACATCATTGATTATCGACGATTTTAATTAGTAAATGTTAGTACAAATAAATTACCATCAATTACCAAAGGTATTAAACCAATATAACCGTATAATAATTCATCTTATTTTTCAACATTATGCATGCTTCTCGTATTTTCATACGATATATTCCTTTTCCATACATATTGGCCTCAATGCATAAGGCGTATTGCTCAATATCTTTAGGTTTTATGGTGTCAAATGTAAGTCGTTAGTGCAACACAGGGTTAAAAAAAAATTGGGAAACAACAGACAAAGATTATTGCGTACATTCATCTCAATGTAATATAGTTTCTTTTAAATCCTATTTGTTTGTGTAATGTACTAAAAAATATATTTGCAGTCTTGTAAGCAATTATTTTCTTGGACATGTTTTTTTGTGATAACCTTTTGATATTTTTTAAAATCTTGTTTGCATCACCTACACGCACTGGCATGATGCAATTTAAAATATTCACAAGTGGTGTACAAAAAGTCATTCATTTTTGCGAAATAGTGTGACATGCAAACAAGGCAGGTGACAATAAATATGTCGCATTTGCAATCTATTTAGGTTCAAATGTTTCCAGTTTTTTTTTGTTGGGTGTGTTCATCTTGCTCATCTATCTACACAGATAAATCTGTGGAATGGCAGATGTCACACAAACTTGGGACTATGAGTAGGCATGTACAAATAGTTATTAGTTCCAGGCGTCATTCACGACAAGACCATCACTCACAAAGTCATTCGGCCAAAGTTTAAGATATTATATGATGAAGATAAAATTTTAAAAAAATGATGTGTGTACCAAAGAAATAATGTACCACAAAAAAAGCACATTGTGCAAAAAAAAGTATGTAATTCATTGCAACGAAAACAATAAAAGTCTTCAACTTTTTGTGTACCAGAAGAATTACGAACCGGATGTCTCATTGTAATCCATATTATCTTCCACAAAGAATAAATATATTTGAGATGTTTTATTATTATTATTATTATAACAAAAGTCACATGAAGGAAGAGCATCTGCTAAAAAAATAGTTTTTTTTGTGCTCTAATTTCAGCTGCAGCTGCACATTCTAATGGCAAGTGTAAAATTTCATTTTATACCAGTTAAATTTAAATGGCTCCTATTCGAAATAGGGATATAATAGTAATAATAATAATAATAATAATATGAGCCTTATCCTGGGTGCGAGATAAAGATCCTTTGTCCTTGTCTAATTGAAAGTACCGAAAAGAAGAAGAACTTTAATAGGCTGAGCCAAAAAAAAAATGAATCAAGTGATAAATTGCTGAAATGAGAATATATGAGTGCTTTGTGTACAACGTGAATAGTCTTTTTGCAGAACATTATGACATCCTTCATTGTCAATTTTTCTAGTAGGGGTTTTGTCTTCACTAAAATAATAATAATTTAACGACAAGCTTTTCAGGAAATATGCCTCGTTGCATATAACATTCTTTATATATACCTATCTATAATATAATATATTACTTTCAAAGAGCTTTATACATGCAACCTTAGTGTGTGTGTACCTTGTACATAGAATGAAATGTAGAAAAGTCTTTTTTTTTTAATTTGTACCTTACGACTTTTATTAAGGTTAAAGGGCAATTCTAAAAATAGGGAATGAGAGACGACTAACATTTGCACATGTCCCTCAAAGTTTGCAAATCTGAAAAATTGTTCTTTTAAATTCCGATATTGCCATGTGTTGTTGTCTCTTGTTCGCTAACATTTCATTTGGTAGAGAAAAAAACTGCTTTATATGTATGCATATATTTTTTGTGGAAGAAAAAATACTACATCAGTAGTGCTAGTGTCACAATGTCAGTGATAACCACGTGATAACAAACATGTTCACATTAGCAATAAAAAAAAATTAAACGATACGTTGCATTTTATTAGTTGTGCAAGTCAAGATTTTGGGAGTACTCGCACTACTGATGTCTTGTCAGCAGTCGAGCAGTCAAGTGAGCACAACATCCTATGTACATGGTTCACTACAACACACTTCCTGAGTACATAACTTAAAATAAAATGAGGTATAATGGATATAGGCATGCTTTGAATGTACTTTGGTATGTTTACGTTTTTGTTGAATAATACCCAAGAGAATTATATCATGAATTCAATATTTAATCACTTATTTTACAAACGTTTATGCTGCTAAAAAATAATCATAGTTTAATCTGATTAATAAACTTTTCAGAGGAACATTCAAACACAAAATCTTTTAAAAAACACTTTTGGGGCCATTTCCGCCGCAACCAATTTATGCGATCAAGGGGCAATGTACACGTGTCCAAAAATTTAATGTGACGACATTACACAAGTTTCGTTTTTAGGTGTGAGGGTAAATTGGCTAATTTGGTCGGAGGACAGGTGACAGGTACCTTTTGAACGCACTCACGTCACATGCCAAATTCATTGAAGTTAAAAATACATACTAATAGGTTAAGAGAAAGCACTTTAGTATAGCGAAACTACTTTAGGTAAAGTTGGCTTTTTTTGTGTCCATGTTGTGTGACTTATGTTTTTTCTTGCTTGCGTAGTGCATTAATGAAACTACCCTTTAAAGCACGCGCACGCGATTTGTGACAAACTCTTCAGAATAATGGTTTACAAGTATACTGTAAAGGCTTTAGATTTTTAACTTTTTCCAATAGGCATATAATTCTGTAAATTTCGCGTTCAAACTAATGGTTCACACTTTTAAAGAAAATACTTTAACCCCCGTTGTTGCGGTATTTTGATAATATCAGAGGAACAGCACCACCACCACCGCTGCTCCTAAATAGTCCACCGGGAAAACGATAATTTTTTTAATGCTTGGGCTCTCCCTGGTCTGATGTGGTACCTAGTTAAAAAATACAATAAAATATGCATGCCGTCATTTATTTGGCAACAGCTTTAAAGATAAATTTAGAGCTGCCAAAAGCGAGACAGGCTTACACTAATAGTTATTTGGTTAAAGCTGCAATTAAGTTGTATTCTTTTTTTCTTCTTTTTTTCTTTTAAAGTAGGTAGCCATCACAAACAATTTCTGCTGCAGCGCTTTTTCCTTCTGTGCTACGTCTTTCTTATTCACTTTGATGAGATGATTTTATTAATTATACATGCCTTCCCTTTGAGATAAAAAAAATGACAGCATAATCCATGTATCATGTAAAATAATAATATTATGTGTGACCGCTTTTCTTCTTATAACAGCATAACGATTATGTTGATGACAGCAATATAGCAATAATAACTCTAGGAAAAAAACCCTACGTGCTATACCAACCCCGTCTAAAAAAAACTTTTGCTTTTACTTCCCCTTTTGTCATCCATATTGAAATACTTTTGGGGATAGAACAAAAGAGAGGAAAAGTAGGACGAGGATGGATGATGATGATGAGGGAAAGGCAATGAATTGCTGACTAGCACATCGTCAACCATACAGAGAAGATCCTCTTTTATCACCGTCACCACCACCACCATCATCTTGAACAAAAAGTATAACAGCATGACAGAAAGTTATGGAGAAATTGCAACGCACATCATATCTATCTTTTTTTTGGTGTGTGATGAAAAGTGAAAGGGAAATTCCAGACAGGGCCATTATTATTACTTGTTCCAAGCAACCAAGTAAAAGCATGCTTTGTTGGTTCAATTTATCAAACGTGTAGAGTTAACGAGGCTTCTGGCTTTGTTTTTTCGTATACATAATATAATAGCAGAGATAGGTAGGTCGTTATTATTTCATTCTCTCGATATATATTTTTGTGTGTGTGTGTATGTCGTGTTGAATACAACTCTTTATCTTGGATTCCAGTTTGAGCCACTAAAACAAGAGAGATTAAGCCAGTCATTTTATTACAAACATTAAATAGAACGACGGCGCATAGCATCCAATATCTCTTGTGGTCTTTCTAAAACAATTCCTCAAAAGGAGAAAATTTAATGTGCAACCTTCCATTTGGTTTCCTGATGATGATGATGATGATGATGATACTGTTTGTCGTAGTGTAATTAAAACATTAAGTATTTATTATACATTCTGCATTTACTACATTGATACATAGGTATACAGATATGCATGTCATGTATGTAGGAATATGAAACTAAAGTGAGATGACATAGTTTAAAAAAAATGTTAGTATAGACTTTAATTATAAGTTTTTTGCGTTTCACGTATCTTTCACAAAACTTTGTTTGATAACAACTCTTTAAAAAATAAAGACATCATCCTTTAGTCAGCAATTGTTTTTAATAGAACATATGCTAGAGTGGTTATGATTCGTAATTTTTCAGGTGTGCTTTGTGATGTCAGGTCATGGTTTATGGTCTGTTACTTTTGACATACTGATGTAAAAGATAAGAACGTAAGGCGCGAAATAAAATGTCACTTGTCGTCTTGATCTTCAAAAATTAGATGAGTTTTTGTAGATAATGTCGAGGAATCAAAGTATTTAATCAGTAAAAATGCAATCAAATTGGAAGATAAGTACCGTTTTATTTAAAATGTTTATTCTAAGATTTGTGGCGGCAGTGACATTATGAGTAGCATGTTCTCTTATTATAATAGTTGCCTAATTATTAGTTGCATTACTGTATTCATGTACTTGAATGGAGCATATCAAGAAACCCAGAAAAGTTTCATTCCTATAAATACATATTAAATTGATAGACTAAGCAAACATTTAAAAAGGGTCATAACTTTTTAATATTTTGGCTGATTTTAGCAGAATATGACAATTAACATTGTAGAGGTAGGCTACAAAACATTGCAAATTTCAAAGATTAGCCAGGCTATAACTACCGGAAATACGGTATTTACTGTACGCTTTAATTTTCTAATAGTATTGGATTTCTAGTTTCTACTACACAATTGTTGACTTATATAATACCAACCGAAATTATTTTTCAACTGTTTTAATTTATTAACAAGCGATAAAGATGGAACATTTTTATTTTCGCAGCATGTAATAAATCATAGTTGTGTTGTATGTTAAGTTACTAAAAATATATCACGTCTCTGCAAGTGTGTGGTTTTGATTTTTAGTAGCAAAGTAGTATAGCAGGAGCCATATATGCATTCGATCCAAGTTTCAAGTCCGATTATTGTTGATGTCGCCGTTTTATGGTTCATTGTACAACTATAAACCGTGACATGACTCAAATTATGTATAGACAGGCGTTGTCCACTGCAAAAATATGTATGCCGTACGTACACAGGTATGTACGTATATGAAGTCGATACATTTTGATAACCAACCAACTTGCTTCCCTTATTTTGTGGCACATTAAACAGGAGGGAAAGGGCATATTTAATAGGTTTGTGCAAAATTGCAGTATAACTTGGTATTTTACCGCAACCACACACAAATAGGTTGTATACGTTAATA
>JAHZNC010004402.1:0-14827 GCA_027744095.1 Zhuqinia jingwanae | reverse complement strand
AAAAAATATTATAATAAGTTGTGGAAGAAATACTTTTCTTAAGGGACAAATATTACATTTGAAAAGCAGGTTTCTGATTTGAAAGACAATAAAGCAACCTAATCTAAAAAAACATTTATGTATTTATAAATGTCTTTTTTGTCTCGCATTAATTTAGCGTTGAATGCTTAGTTAGAAATTTGAGGTTGGATGTTTACAAAAAATCGATAAGACAGAACTTTGTTAAACGTCTACTTACTATTGATGTACAAAGTTTGTACTACAAACCTCATTTCGTCTTATTTCTTAAGGTTAGCTATCAAGTCAACATGTGAAGTTGGTGAAATGTGAATTCATAATATAATACGATTGACTGGATTATGGATTATGACTTTTATGACATTTTAGTCATCAGAAATTGTGATTGAAGGTACATTTAGTGTTCACGTATGTATATATGAATGTGTATTGTACACAAAAAAGGTGTTTAAAAAGTAGTAATAATCTTGTTCTTAATGAGGATAGAAATACTTAAAGCCATTACAAGAGACTTATTTTGATAAGTCATGTATCTGTACAAATGTCTATTTATTTGACTGATATTTCACGTGTACCTAAGAACAGTTTAAAATGATTGATTCAGAATTTCTTAACTTCAGTCACAAATCTCCACTCTTCATGACAACACACACATGCTACAAAGTGGGAACTAATTTTTCTACAAAAAAAATCAAGTATCACGCCAGCTAAAGGTTTAATGTCTTCACCCAGTTAAATGTGAATTATTAAAAGAAAAAAAAACTTTTTTCTGATCCTCATTTTATAATCAACTTTAGTCGCTGCAAAGCATCCGACCAAAACGGCGAAGAAAGCTTTATTTTATCACTGTAGTATAGTGGAGCCAATGAGAACGGCCTTGGAGCTATTTTTGTAGTTTTGCAAAGCACAATTCTCAGATACTGAAGGGAAAAAATGTTGCGTAATCTTCGTGTATTGCTGAACGCTGAAATGCCAGTAGTGGGCATTAGAAGTAAAGCCACAATGGCGAAAATGGATTCAAAATCAAGTGTTGTCTCAAGTCAGAAAATTTTTGACAGGGAAAATAAATACGGCGCACATAATTATCATCCACTTCCTGTAGCGCTATGTCGCGGAAAAGGTGTGAAGTATTTTAATTTTCTGTCTGTATTCTTTGTTATTTTTTTAATCTAAATGACTTATGTGTGTTAAATTTATGTGTATTTGTGTGCATTTTTTGGGAGTGTTTTTACTAAATGATTCAATTTACAAGTTGAAGGAAATTGTTAAGTAATGCAAATTGGGCTACTGCTTTTACAGGTGTGTTCGTGTGGGATGTGGAAGGTCGCAGATATTATGACTTTCTAAGTGCGTACTCTGCAGTTAATCAAGGTCACTGCCATCCTAGAATTTTGGATGCGCTAAAAGAGCAGGCAGACGTACTAACCTTGACGTCTCGTGCATTCTACTCGGACGTCTTGGGAGAATATGAGGAGTATATCACCAAGTTGTTTGGGTATGACAAAGTTCTTCCTATGAACACAGGTATGTGTACAATTTGTGTACCAATGAACACAATATTAACTGAATTTTAATTAATGCCCCCTGTTTAGAAAACAGTAAAGCCGTAATAATTACACTTTGTTTTTAGGTGTTGAAGGTGGAGAAACTGCGTGTAAGCTTGCACGAAAATGGGGATATATGAAAAAAGGAATCCCTAATAACCAGGCAAAGATTATTTTTGCTGAAGGGAACTTTTGGGGGCGAACTCTATCAGCCATTTCTGCTTCAACAGATCCGTCATCATATGAAGGGTTTGGTCCTTTTATGCCCGGATTTAAAATCATTCCCTATGATGATTTGAGTGCTCTTGAGGTAAATAACACCATTAAGTATTTTTTATACACGTACGCACTTTTTTAATACGTAACGACTTAACGTATAGCGTCATGTCACATGTATTCCAAATCTGTTACAGTATTCTAAGTAGTTGGTCCCAATTTTCTTTTAGATTGTATGAGATCTGCATAAACGACTTGCACGGAAATAAATAGTGCACATTGGTTCTGTGCATTTTGGTTCTCTTATAAATACAAGTTTCAATTAGCGTAGCAGCTGAAATTCAAAAAAAAGAAGATTGATCTGTACCGTCCACTTATCTATCAATTCATTATTTGTCCTTTACAATTGATTCTAAAAACGTCAGCTATTGTGTTTTCCTACATTGAAAATAATAGCCGAAATGCTTGACCTGTATCATAAAGCTTATTAACAGATAGTATGAATAAGGTCAACATGAATCCCATAATATTTGTGAACATAACAAAACTCAGCATTATATTAGCATTTTATAATATATAGATTACAGTATGCAATTGCGTAATATTTTCCTAAACTATCTGATGATAGGTGTGAAAGGTCATGAAAACTGGCAAAATATTCCATAATTTTCTCTACGTAAATGAACTCCTTATACAACCAAAACACAACCTGTTTTTATACGCTATATTTCCTGATAACGTATCCTCAAATGATTTAATGTTATATAAGCGGGAAAACGGAGATCAAGTGATAACAGAGGGCATCTGGTGTCTTACAACGACACATGGGTGCTGTTTATATCATATGCCATTTCAGTTTCATTTTGAATCGCTTGAGAGAAAACCGCAGTGGATTTTATTTAACTACATGCAATAAACTTAATCTTAATTATTAATAAAAATAGTCAATATGATTTTTTTAAGGAAGCCACCAAGGACCCTACTGTGTGCGCGTTTATGGTGGAGCCAATCCAAGGTGAAGCAGGGGTCAACGTGCCGCATAATGGTTATCTCAAAGGTGTCCGCGACATTTGCACGAAAAATAATGTCTTATTCATCGCGGATGAAGTACAAACTGGACTCGCTAGAACGGGAAAGAGATTGGCCTGTGATCATGAAAATGTTCGCCCTGATGTTTTGATCTTGGGAAAGGCGCTGTCTGGCGGAGTCCTCCCGGTAATATTTGCTAATGAATTAATACTATTGCATTTTAAGAATTTAAATGACGTTTGTTGGAGGTAAATTTGTATTCAGTTCAGACTGGAATTCCAACAAGTGTAAAAAATTAATCCTCTCTTGTAGGTATCTGCTGTACTAGCCGATGATGCTATCATGCTTTGCATCAAGCCAGGAGAGCACGGCTCAACTTATGGTGGCAATCCGTTGGCATGCAAAGTTGCAATGGCTGCACTTGATGTAATGGAAGAAGAGAAACTCGCGGAAAACGCCCAAGCGTTAGGAGAATTTTTTCGTGAAGAATTAAGCAAGTTACCACCCCAGGTCGTGAGGTTGGTTCGTGGCAAGGGGCTCCTCAATGCCGTTGTTATTAACCAAGGTATTGTATTTTAGATTTGCGTGAAATGAAATGCTGCAATTATAAATTTGCATTAAGACTTGATTTATGGGAAACAGGAGGATTAATGAATAGAAATGAAGCGCAAATTTTTGGTTGCAAATATCACTTGTTAAACAAGTGCAGTGATGATAAAAGATTGTTACAGAGCTGTGTAACAGCGTAGTAATGATTTGCAGGATTGGCGGTGTGTGCGTCCGCACGATAACTTCAAAAAAGCTTATCCAAATTACTTCAAACTTGGTATGTAAGCATACGAGGTCTTAGTCTCGAAGCCTATTGATTTTCAGTCACCTCACTCATCACCCGATGGAGTTACGGTGGAAACTTAAATTAAAAAATGAAACTTTAGTTTGTTTAGTTTAGTTATTGAAAGTGGCATATCATTTGAAAGCTCATGACAAGTTACGAATGAAACTGGCGTTACTTTGAACCCAGCTTGTGGGCAACGTAATGCATGCTGTATCGAGAATAGCTCCCTAAACCAGCCTTGCGTTATAAATCAACCGAACTTTTAGCCAGTTTAATGCAAGTATGAGTATGGCAATTTTTACTGGATTTTGTAGTCTTATTATCTAAGTCGAGTTACCACATAATTTCTATTTAATGAATAGTATATGGTTTCGTGCGCTACGCCAACGCCTCGTATACCTTATGCATGCATAATTCGGCTACACGGTACTTCTATTCTCTACTTGCTTGTCTGCAGATGCCTGAATATAATTTATTTGTAAATGAGATACAGCAAGTGACATATGATTCGAAAGCTCTAATTGAGCAACAAATGAAACGTGAAATATTTTCAGCCCCCGCGGCAACTCACAGCTAATTATTTACAGGTCTCACATCTCCTCTGTTCCTTTAAATTTACGGATTATGTTTTAACGTTTTTCTTTTTTGGTTACGTACAGCATACGACGCATGGGACGTGTGCGTTCGACTGAAAGAAAATGGACTTTTGGCTAAGCCTACACATGGCGACATCATTCGATTGGCCCCACCACTTGTTATCAACAAAGATGAGATAACTGAGTCCATCAACATAATCAGAGACACCTTGAATTCTCTAATTCAATAGGGATTGTTGCTGTATCAAAAAATTGGGCATCCAAAGAAATTATTATGAATAGTCTCTAAATATTGTTACTTATACCGGAGATGAGGATTTTATGATATATTTTTTACCTGAGACATAGTCTGTGCATAAAATGTTTACTGTTTCAATAGTTTACATCATATGAAAACTTACCATAATTTACCCTATATGTTTAGTTACACGTGATGATTATTGCAAATTTACGGGGTGTTTTGATAATAAGTGTAAGTTTAGTGTTATGTTAATACAAAATTTTTGTGTTGTTTCATTTCTCTTATTTAAAAGCTTGTGAGAATATGATTTGAATAAAGGATATACTAGACTTTTTGATTGTTATTGTTTAAAATGGATGAGCGAAATTGTTTATTATAGAAATATTTATTTGAAAATAGTGGTTTAGTAGGTACAAGGATTCAGAACGATGTAGCAAACACACCAACAGATTCATAAGTAATTTGATACTTTTTATTTTTTGATAATTTCGTAGTTTAACTCATTTGACTTCTTTATTACTGAAGGGATATTTACCTATCATTACTCTAAACACTATACTTTTACAGATAAGATTACATGTATTCTAAAAATAAGTTTACATTCGACTAGGAGAGGGCTGAAGTGATAAAAAAAAATTTGGACGGCTATAATGACATATTTTGCTGCGTAGTAGCTAACATGATGGGTATTATTATTACAAATGTATATTAGACTGTTGACAATTAGTAGTTTGTGTTATTATTCAATCTAATTATATATCTTCTGATAGCATGGAGTACCGTCAACGAGCATCAGCGCAGGATATTCATTCTGGAAACTTTACACAAAAGCTACATTATTATTATTATTATACATTTATGTCACTGGTTAAAAAGTACTGCAGTTGTATGTATGCACATATATTTTTCTTGACCACATTTACTACCCTGAACACTTCATTACGCATTAAAGATAACTTGTGGTTAAGCATCTTTCACGGATACACTAATTCATTTTTGGTTCAGTTGTTTAATTTAGACTTTATGCTATAAGTAATGTATATTTGCTTAATGCTATATATACCTATACTAGATATACGTCTACTGCTACTGCTTTTGTAGTTATGATGTTCGAAATAATAATGTATAAAAGTAGAGCTTGTTTGCGTCATAATCTGTACAAAATATTAAATGTTAAGGTTCATCTCAGTTAGGCATCAGTTGAATTTGTGCTATGGCTTTGTTCTTTACTGCTTTCGCTTTCATCACTGCTTTCCAGCTCAGAGATAATTTTCCCGGCTGGATCAATCGCATAATCAGTTTCCAGCTTTCCAAGCACCTAAAATATTGGGAAATATGTTCACACATAAGTTATTTGTTATGCACAATCATATTTGGTTTTTATATGACAAAAATTGTATTCAAAATGAATGTGTATTATTTTACGTACATCTTCAATTTGTTTTTCAATGTAAGAGTCCTGATTCATCTCATTTCCGCTGGCATCTTTCTTCGCAAGTTCCAGTACGGTTGCTTGAACTGCAGCCTGGTACAACGCGCGACGAATTCGCAATACGACCACATCTCCGGTAGCTTTCACTGTGTAGTCAGGCACAAAATTGACATCCCCATCTAGTTTGAAAAAGCATAGTTTATGCAACACAAAACCATAATGATTTAATTACCGATCCGGCGATAAATATTTCCAAATTTGTATGATTTTAAAATGATTACTTACTAAGCATCAACGCTGGAACGGCAAAATAAGTAAATGGTCCTGCCTCGTACTGCAGACCTTCTTTACCAACTCTTACCTCTACTCGACCCTCGAGTATTAAAGTAAAGGAGTCTGTTACCTTGCCCTAATTTAGTGCATGATTCAAAGTGAAAAATATTACATTTTTAAGTTGAAATTGCTGTCAGTATTATGCATACATATATATTTTTTAAATACAGTCGTGTAAAGTTTGGGGCATAATGGTAATTTGTAATTACCATTTCATACAAAAAACAAGGTTTGAGGTCCTTCGTACCCTGGATTTTAAACAGCACGTTCTTTTTTAGAATCTTATGAAGAACTCCTTCAGAAATGAAGGCCCTTTTGAAAGGTTCCACGCCTGAAAAAAAACTTTATTATGATACAAACTCACAGTATTCAAATTTCTCATTGTTTCCAACCCTCAGTCGTTTACCTGTACTCAAATATTGAAAAGCTGCCAATGCGAGTTGCGGAGAAATGTAAATGGTTTTCTGACTGTTTCTAATCTCTACAAATTTCGAAAAATCTTTGGTATGATTCTGTTTGGCGCGCTTTTTACTCCTGTTATCCATCCAGACATCGGTCTCATCAACAATCTCCGCTTGAATTAGCTCCTCAATGACATCCTCCAATGTAACTAAACCAATGGTTTCGCAAAATGGATCACGGTCGGTACTTGACGTATTTATCTTCCGAACAAATGCCATGTGTCCTCTTTGAGCTATAAATTTATATTGATATTCAATTTCAGTTTCGTTCACTTTTTTTTCAATTAAACTTTTTCACTGATATAATAAATTAGGACGTTACATTCTTTAAATTCTTTGAACACCACGTCCAACGTGGTATCAGAAAACACGTAGAAACAATGATTGTTGTAAAACTGCGCTAATGTCTTCAACGGTATCTTATCATCGGGATCAACAAAAACTAAATCTTTCGTAAATAACATAGAGACAATATTACTCCGTTCGCTATCGTAAACTGGAATTCGGGAGTAACCTGTGAAAAAATAAGAATATTGCATATACAATCTATAATTTACTGATAAAATTCAATAGACTTCAATAAATAATGTAAATGTGATGTTACCTCCTTTCCTTATCTCATTCAAAGTTTCAAAATCAAGTATTCCTTCCAGTGGAAGCATAAAAACATCCTCTAGTCTTGTCATGATGTCCTCGACTGATTTCTTTTTCAATTCCAACGCACCAGAAATTATGTTGACTTCATCTGCCTCCAAGTCATTGTGCTCGATTGTAATCTAGTGTAGTATAAACAGAATGTCAATGAGACAATAACACAATGCCCAAATTCTGTCCTGAATAATTTAAAACCATACCCAACCCCAGAAAGCATGAGAAGGAAACTAATGAACACCATGTTAAGCCAAAGGGGTAACATCCTTTCGTACACTTTTATTGTTATCCATGGATCCGAGCCTTGATGAACCCATGGCATCCCTACAAAAAATAATTACAATTACACACACGCACGTTAGCTATGAGTAACGTAAATGTCATTTTATCTAACCTGTATTATTTTCTCGAATACATAGGAAAAAGAATTCTTCACTCTGTTCAATGGACAAAGTCACTTCGACCGTTGCTGATGCTCCATTTGGGCCAATATGAGAAACCTTTCAAGGAAATATTTTTGTTAGCTTCACATTGCATCATTTTACTCCTTGATCTCCACATGAACCTAATAATTTCATGCAAGTGTGATGTATTATTGATGTGTTTATTACTGCGTATGCCTCAGTCGCATCAGTTTCTTCACAATCTGCTCCTCTGCTCTTCACATCTCGAACAAATCTCACAATCGTCTGGTTTGTGAAATGCTGGCCAAACAAACGGATTGGTACAGTATTATCTGCTAAAATGATGGAGACCCCATTTTGCTCGTAATTCACTCCCTTATCGACAGCCTTCAAGACAGATGTGCATAATGTGCAAAATAAGTCAACTTGAGTTATTTCATTTTGGCATCATAATATTTATAATAAGCGTATTAATCGAAAACACGCTAAAGATAATGGCGATACTGCTACATAAAATGAATTCTCGTGTGCAATGCAAGCAATATGTTTTATTTTGTTTAGCTTATAAATTAAATCCATGCTTTACCTCGAGTCGCAACCCAATGACGAATGTTGACATATTGGCTACCTTTAGCTCCACTGGTAAATCGATTTGTAATTCTGGTAAAAATTGAGATCCGATACTTTCAGTTTTAATATCCTTCTCAACGACATTGGAATCTGAAAGGAAACATAGAGCGTACATGGCCCCTCCTTAGTGACATTTATCACTTTATAATTTCATCAATGATTATCATCATAATGCGTCCTCACAGTTTTGACGATGACCATCATGTTTGTGATGGTGTCCACCTCTGTGCTTTGGAGGCGAAGTAGTGAACGAGTCACTGCTACTATCAAAATGGCCTGTTGTTCCATCATCAAATCTTACAAATTTTATTGAGTCAGGCGACTGATCTATTTCATCGACAAGGTGGCTAGCACCAGTACTTGTTTCCGGTAATGTCTCGTATACTTCAGCGTCGGAGCGGATGGGCAAATCGCGAAGGCTGCGTGTGCTACTGTTATTTATGTCACCGTTGTAAACACCATTTAGCATTTGGCGTGATGAAAGCAGTGGTGGAATAACACTGGCATCGATTAAATGCAGGGCAATGCACAATAATACCAATGGGCTCATATTATAAACTCGCAAAACTTTAGAAAAAAACCCAAATACTACTAAATAGTACACAAATACTATTACTATTATTTTCACAAACAAATTATACTTTGAGTTACACAATTATGAAACTACTTCAGAACTATGACTGCACTTATATCCCGGTGATCACAAAGCACTCCCACTAACGCGACTTAAAAATTTTCAAACTTCTAGTCCAATTCATTATTAACTTTTAATGCATAATTTACGTTCTAACCAACATTGGACTACAAAACCTGGAACCAACACTGATTTTAAGCAAGGCTGGTATTGAATTGTCTTCCAACAATTGGAGCGGTGCAGAATATCAAATAAATTTAAATATGTGGTACGGATTCATGGTCTGAAGTAATTGCACAAATGTTTCTACACGATTGGAACAATGCATAGTAATAGCTTTTTTATTAGGCAATCGGACACTGAACTATAGACAGTAGATGTGGGCGGGGAGAACAGAAGCTTCCTGCTGCCTTTGTTACTTTTGTCGTCTATTATAATAATTTAGACGTGCGTGCGGGTACACACAAGAAGGTAAGATAACACGGCACCAAACAAAACAGCCTAGGGAGATATTTTGCATAAAAAAATGTTTAAGAGTGAAAGGGCAAGCGAACACCTACGTAATCGTGCATGGTTCTTCCTCCTTTCTTTTTAACAGCCACAGTTTGGGATTAAAGTTATAAGCACGCAGAAATATAGGTTGCTAGTGCGACAGTGACGCTACGCTATCGTTGGATATCACAGAACAATTTTATGACAAAAAGACACATTCAATTGACTGGCATCTCTGGAGTCTGGAGACTCACTGGAGTGTTCTGTCTGAAACCAGAACTGTGTGTTTTCTTTTAGCTATATATTTTCTTCAGGAAAAAAGATTTGTAATCCAAGCTTTGTACGTTATGTCGTCTTAACCTCAAATGCTATTAAATATTTATGATTTTAAGTAATAATGGATTACTAGGAAAAGGTTACGTGGTCATGATACTACTATACACTGTCTGCTAATTACTCAATTTAATTAATAATTTGAAGATGACAAATACTTGTCGAGGATGATGACGGTGACGACGACAAAACTTCTGAATGCTGACTGATCTTCTATGTTTCAATTCTTAGTGGAAGGATTCGTGTGCCAATAACAGTAATTAGGTATGCAGAAGAGAGCTGCTGAAAGTTATGGAAACATTTTTTTTTGTATTATTAATGCATCATCATCTCTTCGTTAACATAAATACCTATAACATTCTCACAAAGAGCAGGAGAACGATGTATTACTTGATATACATAAATATGGATTGATTGATGAAGTGAAGATGCTATACACGTTGCTAGAATGAGGGTTTCAAAATATATGTCAAGCATACATGTAGTTTTCCATTGATATTCCGTGTGGTCAACCACGAACGATGACGACGAGATGTGATTGATGATGAATTTTTCCTTAAGTTCTTACTAACAGACTAACACACAGATTGGCAAAGACGCTACCATTTCCATGTTTGTGTGATACATGCATTGCCTATAATCACACTTACATATGTAGTTATTATTATTATTATTATTATTATTATCATTACTACTATCACTACTAAAATGCTCACACATACCTAAATGAACTTATCGACATGGCTTAACCTATCACCGGTATGTGTGTGTTCACTTGTGTTTGTTTTTAGGACTTTCAAGCAAAACACTTAATTTGTTATGTTTGTGTAGAAGCTTATGACTTGAATTCTTCCCTTGCTGCTGAACTAAAATACGTAGGTATATCAGTTCATACAAATCACATTATCTCGAATAGTATATATCCATACTAATATCTTTATCGCTCTAAGAAGGTAAGTATTAATAATTATGGATTTTTTTTGAGTGCGCATCGGTCCATATATCTCGTATCCCTAAATTTTCAAGTACTAACAATTAGACCGAGTTGACAACGAGAAGAATATATAAGACTATTGTGTATTGCAAGCGGAAAAAAACATTTATAGGATTATTTGACTTAAAAGTTCTAACTGGCAATCAATAATACTGTAATAATGAAATAGTAATAAAAGGCAGAACAGATTCAAATGGATTTCTTCGTCTTGTTAAACTTTTATCATTGCCCTCGCCGTGAATCATGAACTAAATAGTTTTCTATTTTGGGGACATAGGCAAAAGGCAAATAAGCAGAGTAATTAAGTAGCGCTGGTTAGGATGGCAATAAATGAATAATAAAAAATGCATCTTTTCATAGTTGTACAAAGATTGGAGATGGGGGAAATTGCTGGGGGGACTGTGAGACGCAACCTCAAGAGGGATTAAAAGATCTTATCGAAGAGAATTTGATATGCCCGTGAATTTGATGTAGTTCCTTCAACGCATTTGACCCCACAGTTCCATTTACGGTTACAATCAGCCCAGTCATGGATCCACGGACGGACAAATAGATTATGACAAAGCTAGTAAATCAACAAGTTGCTAGCACTACTTAATAATATATGTAAATAAGTTTAAGTAGCAAGTCGTAGTAGTAATAATAAATTACAAAAGTACTTTGGTGAGTAAATACGCGTGAAACTGTTTGGCATTTTTGACAACATGAAAGTTTAGTGGTACCGTGTCTACTATACAAAAAGAAGGTACGTAGGTATATTGGAAGTTATTAGTCTCGTATTCCTATCCCGTTCCCGTCATGAAGTCGCAAGTAGTAAAACGATCATTTGCATGATGATCAATAAACTCTCCTGCTTTGTACTTTAGTTTCAGCATTAACATCCAAAGACAGGCACATCTGACAAGTTATAGTTTGGATTTAGTGAGCACTTTCAGTATCTGAGATGTACGATTCAAGATTACGAGGAGGAGGATGACAAAGAAGTGCCGATTGGAAAGTCCAAAGATGAATGAAGAGAGATGATACAAAACCTATGTGACGACGTCAACGACACATTAAGAGATACACAAATGTTGAATATGCACACGTAAACATGTTACATTTAAAATTTAAGAGATGATTAATTCTTGCTCAACGTGTGAATAATTGTCTTTTGGTATAAGTATCTAATTAATCAGTAAGAGCTTTGCAGTGAACTTTAATCTTCTTCAAGAGGAAACCTGATCACAAACAGGTGTATAGCAGCGTGATGTGGTATGCACTGTGCACAGCGCAATAATATTTATTTTTTCAACTTTGTAACTTGTAAGCTTCCTTGATATCAGCCTGTACACATTTAAAAGTGCATATAACTGAAAATAAAATAGTCAATGTTCCAGAAACTTGCAATGTTTGAGAAACATCATACGTAATATGAGATGCAAGATCCACTTATCTTGATGTATGTATGCATTGTTTACATATAAACAAACAACTATGACAATGAAAATAAAGCAATTTGTTGGTATTAAACAGACAAATCTTTGTTTGCTCACAAATTCTGCTAATTACATTTCCATGTTCTGTAGAAGACAATATAGTGTCATGTCATGTAGTGAATCGAGACTTTTTATAGCATCACCTTAAAACAAGTTACAAACTGATGCGTTTGCTTACCTGGCTTCATATTCTAGCCTTTCATCTGCAACGGCTTTTCTTTTATGTCATTACCATTTCGGGTGGCACAAATAGTTGTACGTAATCGTAATATTACTAATATTAATATTTGCCATATCCAACCAGATTAACGTATATTCTTGTCTACACTTAATTTCTTTTGGTTTGTTTTAGGAGTTCGTTATAATGTCAGCAGAAAGAAATTAAAATCGTAGCATTTTTTTGACATGGTTGCAATTAGGTATAAATTGCATGGAATTGCATTTATGTAGAGAGCACGTGTAACGAGATTGGTGTTATAGGTACTCGGATTTTAAATATGGGACAATTATATGTGAGCTGTACAACAAAACAAGGTGTCAAACTAGATTCAGCAAATATTCACTATGATCAATCTGTAAGGCTTCCTGCAGAAAATAAAACATATTGCAAAATTAGAATTGGCTAATTGAAATCCTTAAAGTGTCCATAAAATATTATTTCTTGTTGCTGTAACTTCTATGCCTCTTTTAAAATGTAACATGTAAGCAGTCACATAATCAGCAAGGAAACATTAATGTTGCAAGTTGCAAAAAACACAGGTGCAAAAAGTTTACTGAATCATGCTCCCCTAATACTTGATTCTTGTGGCAAATAACTAAATTAAAGTGCGAGATATTATACTATAGAGATAAATGCAAAATTACCAGATATTACCAGTTTCACCAGGGTCTACATATTTAATGTGCCTCTGCTCGTTTTAATTTCATCAAATTATCACATCATATCTGTGAACAGTTTTTCTTGAATTCGGTGCTACTTGGTACTGGGTTTGCACATTATTATAGTTTTGTAGTACAATTGGGAACAAAGAGCAATTTTCCCGACACACGTTGAGTTGAGTGTAAAAAAAATAGTAGAGCGAAAGTGAACAAATACAAATAATGGCAAAATTCAGATCCAATCTGCACAACCGTGTTGAGTAACACATAATAATATCATATTATACCAATACCTAACCAATAATTTTTGCCTACGCAATAATATCCAGATTATGTAGTGGACTAGACACAATTTTGTGTTTTCCTTTGTTCATTTCAAGTTAATATTAATTGAATGGATCAAAACAGATCATTACCACATACGCACAGAGAGCTCTTCCAAAAACTGATAAGATCGGATGCTTGTTTACACTCTGAAACATCTTTTTAAGAGCATCTTCAGATATTTTACAGCTCTCTTGATATTAATCAGAAGAAAAATGGCAGTTGGTATTTTATTGGAATGTGCATTAAAAATATAAAGTGTTAGATTTTTTGTTTGGAAATGTCCGAAGAGGAAGCATGATGCAATGATATAATTTTATAAGCATATGCAATGCCAGCGCTGTGCAGGTGTTTCATGTCCAATATAAAAACCCATTGTTTATAATTTTATGTGCTATAAATTGGTTTTTTATTTGAAATGGTTCCTTTGATCAGTGGATCTTTTTAAAGGTCATTAGTGGCTGAATAATTCAAGACAATAATAAAAACACAACGCGTAACATAATTTATTTTAGAATGAAGGTATTGCACTTTCGTGCTAATAATATTTTCTGTAGGATGGGTTACGTACTTATTATGTACCATAATATCCACTTCGCATTAATACATTTTTAATGGTTAATGTACTGATAATTAGATTATTAATTACCTTATTAGCTTAATAATCCAATCCTATAATCCCTTTTGTAATATTTTATCTAAGACCGATTAAAATGACATGACAGGTGATTTCTGTTATCCGAGTCTAGTTCAGAATTGTTCTGCTCTTTTCATAATCTTTTTGCGCCATATGCTACTAAAGCACATTTGAAAACTTATATTATGTATATATACCAAAATAGATTGTATATTTTTACAAAATGTTAAATTTA
This sequence comes from Zhuqinia jingwanae, assembly GCA_027744095.1. Taxonomy (NCBI): domain Eukaryota; kingdom Metazoa; phylum Arthropoda; class Collembola; order Entomobryomorpha; family Paronellidae; genus Zhuqinia; species Zhuqinia jingwanae. The sequence continues at coordinate 431 of JAHZNC010004402.1, read as the reverse complement.
CAAAGCATCGAATCCACAAATGGTAACAACGCACGAGTATGAGCTTCAGGATTTAAAATTGGTATTAAAGTTACAAAAGATGCGTGTATGATGAGCGCTTGTGCATTGTTGGTCAGGCAGAATTGACTGATGGACGCTACACATATATACAAGTAAATTTTTCTATTTGCATCAAATGCGAAAACTCAGCAGATCAACTTTTACTGCAAGACCACGTTTACTGTAGAGTGAGCAACAATTTGGAATTATTGGTACCCAAAACAAAAAGTTCACAAACATTATATTCATTATTGTGCACAACACAATGAATACATCTGCATTGAAAAATCAAATGCGAACCTTACTATCCGAGATGCTATCTCATAATCGATCATCGGCTACCATTCACTATAAATGCTTCCATTGTTGTTACATTGATAGTGTGAGAGGAG
>JAHZNC010004401.1:0-22153 GCA_027744095.1 Zhuqinia jingwanae | reverse complement strand
TATATATATGTATAATGTGTTCCTTCTCCTATGTGCTATAGCGGCGCTCTGACCTACCAACTCAGATAATAATTTCTGAAGCGTCAAAATCACTCAAAAATTATTATTTCAGAATATGAGTACAAAATATTTCTGCACCTTTAAAATCACTCAAAAATTAATATCTCAGAAATACGAGTGATTGCATTAATGATGCTGATGCTCGTATATTACATCTTACTGCAAGGTTTATTATAATATTGGTTGCCACGGTCAGACGTCGGCCTTAATATTTCTTAAATTTTGCCCAATTTGTTGCTTAATACCTGTTAATTATTGTACTTACACTTCGATGTTTCCTTTCGTTTTGAAATTGTTTTACGGTCTCGACCTTTGACATTCAAGCCACATTTTTGAATTAGGAAATCACGCACTTGAAAAATGTTTCTTCTTTAATTATTTCCACGTTGCTGGAAAAGGTTTGAATCCTATCATTTCAAATGTGCAGAATCTTAAACCGTCAACCTTTTTTATTTATTTTTATTTTTTCCTTAATTAATCTTACATGCAAATGTGTCGCCCTACTGATGATACATCCTTTATGAAGGTGAAAAAGAAATGGCCATAATGCAATACACACAACAGGTATGAACATATGCTGAACGAAGATAAATTAAGAGCCTGCTATCTGGATATGATAATGATAAATGAAACGTTCCCTTTTCATCAGATCAGAATGAAGATGGAGGAAAATGGTTTTTTTTACATATTATATGAAATAGAATGAAGATATTTGTCAACCCCTCAGCTTTGATGGGTACCTTTAAATAAGGGGACGGACCCTGTTGATTTTCAGAGTCATACGCTAATTAGTACATGAATATTTTCATTTAATTTGCATGCAAATATTTTATTGTGGAAATCAATGTTAGTTGTCTCTCAAAGATATGCCATTAAAATGGCGGGTTTAAAAAACTCCCGAATTTCCTCTTTCCAATGGTATATTGCTCATTTGTTTCCGATTGGTACTTTTTTAAGGAAAAAATTTCGAAATGGGGCAATTTTCAACGGGACATCCTGTGTATTATCTTTCCTGGCTCAATATATATCCGACTTGCGGATATTTATGTCCGCAGCAAAACTTAAACTGTCCAGGGCCAAAAGTTTCTAAATGTATTTAACTACATGTTTAAAAAATTAAAACGTTGTTACTCCTTAAATAAAAATAACTCTCCTGCTTTGTTTACCCTTTAAGTCGGACATGTGTCGGCAAGTTGGATATATATCAAGTCAATCTTCGACTGACTAGCTTATTGAGTTCCATTTTAATGGAACTTTATGGTATTGTAAGACCAAGACCACACGAATACGTAAACGCTTAGACCGATTTCTCAGAAAATTGACAAATCCACTCAGGTGGATTTTGAAAGAAAAGCTTTTTAATCCCGTTCTTGGTATTACGACATCCCTAGTAGGGATTCCCTACCCTACAATATTTCGTCAATCTCATATCTCCTTACGCAGCACTATCTCCTACTCCGTTTTCTACATTGTACAAAGGAAACTTTCTAAAAGTGTGTCGCGGAAAGCTCTCAATAACCATTTTAATGTTCTGTCATTGGTTGAAACCACGGCAAGTTATATATAAAGTGGAACTTACCTAAACTCCATTGGATCAGATTTATTACAGGGTACTCAGGTAGAACCGTAATCGTAAGTACTCCGGGATCATGTCGTTACCGAGTGAAAACATGGTCATACCATTTATTAGGGGCCAAATATCATATCAGTTAAGATTTATTGTTACCACATTAGTAAAAAATATTCTACGACGTTAACACCATTTTATAAAATAAAATATTTTAAACAGCAAAACATGACTGACTTATTCTGTCCATGTCTACGTGTGTAAAATGCTGGCGACAGATGGAAACTATAGTTTTTCCATCTTTATGAATATATGATAAATGTGTCCTTGGAACTTTATTATAGTATTTACATAAATTCATAATTTTTCTTATAAAAAATTGCTCGTCGTTTACTTGGGATTTTATCGTTATTTACCAAGATCCATTTCCAGGTATGTTATTTTTTGTCAGCTTTTTGTTGATAGCATATCGTCACAAATTATCTAGTACTCAATAGGATCTGTCAGTTGAAGCTGGATTTTATTTCGCGCAGTCGATATGATACGATGTCATGAAGGAGTTTTAGTTTTTGTGCGTGTGTTTTGGAGGAAACCGACTTAGGTTTACACATTTGACAAAAAGAGAAAATAGTTCGTATGGAGTGTTGCCCTCGATTTGTAGATTGGTTGTGGGCGCTCTAATCTACGTCACACGTACTTCCTGTCTTGTTCTGCCTGTACATGATGCCCACTTCTCATTTGTAACACTGAAACCCTTACCGTAAAGTGTGTGTTATGTGCGCAAACAATAAACCAAATCGGGGTTATAGTTATAATGAGTAGATTGAACTTCTATGGATTTATCAACGACTGGAATCCATCGATGAAAGGAGATGCATTAAATGATAAAAAGAAATACCATGCATTTGTATCTTTGTATGCATAATAACGTTGTTTTATTATTCCACAATCATATATACTTTTATAAGAATTTCAATACGCGACAACATTATCAGATGAAAATCATTACACAAATGAACAATAAAGCAATTCAAGCACAATTAATGCATATTTCTTCGCATCATGAAAGAAACTTTCTAGCTAATTATTTTAAAGTTATATTACAATGAGTAGATTACACTCAAGTTAGATGTACATGCAAAGTAACTTATGACCTCTGCATTCTTCGTAGTTTGTAATACTTTAAAGGCACCGGATTTCGAGTTCAGACTTCAGACTCGACAGTTCATATATCTAGTCTTGTTTGTGGTTTGACAATGGTATGTGAAGTATACAAATATTTATACATTTTTTATGACATTCATTCACCGTACTAATGTCTTCCTCATTTTAATTTGGTATGGTTTCTAATCAGATAAAAATATTACTTTCTGCATACAAATCTCATCATTTCTTCAGTTCTACCGTACGAACACGTTTAATGCAATTAAAGTACTATCAATACAAAATGTAACGTATGTAGTGTCAATGTCATGCTAGTGTCAACTGTTTGATTTGTAGAAAGAACGAGACCATAAGAACAGTAAATAAAATCGTGTATGTTACCAGTTCTGTATATAAATGCATTATGACTAATTTTGATTTATCATAGATAACAGTTTAAATAGATAGTATTATATATATATATATATATATATATGTATAATTATTATGGAAGTTACTCTGCAGTAATATTAATTTCGCAAGACAAACAATATTCATATTATATCATATTACATTTTAGTAAAATACAACAACAATGATAATAGGTACAACAAGTGGACAGCAAACATATTACTGAGGGAAGCCTAAAATTTCCCATATCTTGATATTGGCATCTTGGCCGGTGGATACTATAGATTTGTTATTTAACCAAGCCACACGCGTAATCTGGCTCTGCGGATGAGCATCTGCAATTATTATTGTCAGTATCATTATTATCAAAATTGGGGCGTATATATCATGGATGAATGTATATTGTGTATAAAAATCTACTTTTGATGACAAGATGTTTCTGTGGTTGCTCAACGCTCCAAACGATTACAGTTGTATCCAAACTACCGCTTGCAACCAACTTAGAATCCGGAGACCAACCCACGCAATTGACGCGTGCAGAATGAAATCCCCATTCTTTGTTATGTGCAGGCTGTTGCGAAAGTAAGAAATTTCATACGTATTAGAAAACAAATGTTTTCTATCAAAACAAGACACATTGCAAATACACATAATACAAAGTAAAAGCAATCAATAACCTCATAAGTTGCGGTGGAATAAAGAACGACTTTTCGGTGACCGTCAGAAGCAGCCAAATAATTTCCATCGGGAGAAAACTTCACATCTGTAACTTGCCCAAGATGTTCCATGGTAGTTTTCAGAGAGAAAGAATTTCCGGTCACCACATACACGTGGGTCTGTGTAAAATAGGAAATAGGAAGATCCATGCGACTTATATAAACATAAACAAGACATACCGATGATTCTTAAGATTACAATGCATGGTTCGGTTCATTGGCCTTACTCTGTTATCCATGGAACCACCAACAGCAACGTCACCAGAAACGGGATTTATAGCGAGGCAAGAGGGTTCGTAATCGACCGGCAGTGAGCCAACTTTCCGCCCATCCTCCATAATAAGTAGCTATGAAGCAAAAAAAAACATTCTTTCACTTAATAGGTTGCTATTTATACTTGTCTGTAACATATTAGATTGCAAGTACAGAACAGACTGCATGAAGATAAAAACGATTAAATGCGCTGCACAAAGACAAGTGGTAAGTGGTAGTAAAAGCATCATAACTTTTTTAAACTCACCTCCTTCACAGTGGCGATAATAACTTGCTTGTCATTTATATCCATACCACGAGGCTGTGAGCCAAGCTTGACGTCATTTGTATTAGTATAGGCATATGTACTGAGATCAACAAGGCGGAGTGTATCATCAATGCCACATGTATAGAGTGTGGAGCCCACAACTTTCATTCCATTGATTTGATTTCCGTGACCGGTGCCGCTTATGCGATCATTTACTCCGGTCATTGCATCCCAATACGTAACAAAACCATCGTGAGAACCAGTGAAAATCTGGGTACGGTCATCATTTAAGCACATCACTGTGATGGGTTTATTGTGCCCCTTCAATCAAAAACACAGAAATTAAAGTCACACACATAATCAAATAAATATTACAATTGCAAACAGGTTTTTAGAAACATAATAGCCAAGTGTTCTTACCTTAACAATGCGAAGTGGCTTGCTTGGATTGTCGATATCCAAATAGTTGATGAAGCCACTCAGAGAGACAGAAATAAGGTGGGGTCCTTGCCACAAACATGACACCTAAAAAACCACAGATGAGGTCATTTCGATAATGATATAATAATTTGATTAGCAATCACGATCACGATTACTCCAAGTTTAAATTGTGACCTGTTGATCATCCACTGCATTTCCCATGTGGAATTCAGCAACAACAGTTTGGGTTTCAACCTCCCAAACTTTGCAAGTTTTGTCGCCTGACGCTGTCAACAACCTTTTGCTATCCGGACTCCAAGCCACTCCATACACGCCACCATTGTGAGCAGGGTTTCCTAATTCAGTAATTAACTGAGAGTCTTTAGCCTCATATACGAAGACTTTGCCGTCAAACCCACCTGAGGCAAACTTTTCACCATTAGGAGAATATCGCACAGCTTGCACATACCGTGAATGGTCCTAACAGAAGAAAAATTACAATGAAGAGCATTTATGAATGAATTAAATTCAAGTCGGATGCAACTACAACTTACAGTTAAGATTAAATTTAAGTTTGCAAAAGCGGCAGGTGTATGTATATATCCATGCAAGATAATAAAGTAAAAAGTTTACTTCTCGCGTCCCTCCCCGACAGCAACCATTCTCTGACTATCCGCTGACCATGAAATATCTTTAATTGGCCCGAGGAATGGAGTGAACTCGTTCTTAAGAATGTGCTCCTTGTTAACAGTATCCCAAATTCTAAGCCGCCCGGTATTATCTGATAATAATGAGTATAATTATAATAAGCTTTAAAATAACAATGACTGATTATGATTCAATCTTCGCTCGTTTTTAAGTATTTGGCATACCCCCAGAAGCTATGTAAAATCCACTTGGAGAATACTTTGCCACGACAACAGGGACCGAATGCTCAGTGTAGATGTCTGAGATCGAAGGATCCTAAATAATTGCAACATAAAATAAAACAATCAAGTATAAGCAAATTGATTCGTTAAAGTATTAATGGAACTTTGGAATAAAAACCAACATCAATGTTCCGAATGACAACACTGTTGTTGTTGCAGTAAAGGAAGTTTTTCCCTTTGGGATCACCTCCTATAACAATTGGATTTCCACGTTGGGTACGTGGGAGCGTTGCAAGGGTGTTACCTATAATACACAAATTCAAATCAAACAAAATTACCATAAATCCTACATAACTTGGAGGTTTGTTCATGTTCAAGTTTGTGTAAAGCAAGTACAAATATATCTGAGGTGTTTAACAATGAATAAAGCTGTATGAACTACTGTAAATACGCAGCTGATGGATTAAGCTGTATGCTGTAAAATGGTCATTTTAACCAAAAGCTAACATGTGTCTTTTGTTGTTCAATAAGAGCTTTCGAATGATGTGCCACATGCTATAGGTTAAAGGTAAACAATCAAAGTTTCCTCCATAACTCCCTCCAATTTGGAGGTAGTTATTGGGCTGAAAATCAATAGGCTTCTTTCGAGACTAAGGCTTCTTATGCTTACATTCGAAATTTGAAGTAATTTGGTTAAGCCGTTTTGAAGTTATGGCGCTTACACACAGACATACAACATGCCAAAGACATTTAGCCAATTGCATCAGCTGCGTAATAATTAACGGTACGACACGACAACAAACATCTACGGAGCCCATGTTTGTTCCAAACTCGACTAAGCGCTGTTTAAAAAAACTAACAATTTTTACTTTTTAAATAGTTCATAAATTCATTTAGTTGGCATGTCAAACAATGTAACCGGTCACTGAAGAATGACTAACAACTGACATATCCGTCACGCGTTGCATCCGTAAAAAATCCCAATATAATAAACTGTAATTCTTCTCAATCCAATTTATATTTTAACTCCAAATACGTGAAAATCGTCATATAATAGAATTTCGATAAAACCGGTATTTTATTTTAAATATAAAATAAAACTTACGACAAGTGTACGACATCTTGGTTCCTTGGTCGCAGTTTGGTGAACGCAATTTCTTTTCAGTTTTTGTGAAAACTTCAAATTTTCAAACAGTTGATTTAAATTAGTAAGTGATGTGTTTTCCTCTGTATTTTTTTAGCAATACCAAGATAAGTTTTTTCCCCTTTTGTTTGTCTCCACCCACCCTCACACTATGACTAAAAACTATAACTTTTAATTATAATAATTTATACCAGCGAAAGTAGTAACTAAAATGTACACTGTCGATGGTGATGGTCCTACAAAAAAATAAATAGCAAGGAAAGACAATTCCGGCGAAAAGTGCAAAAAAAAATACTGCCTTCCTACTGAACTGACTCAGTGACTAGCTGCTGCAGAGCAACTACTACTATTCTGTCAATGTTTATAGAAGAGATAGAGATGCTGTGCACAGCGACAGCAGCACAGCATGAATACTACTTCCGTCTGTTTTTTTTTTGTGGAAAAAAGTTCTTTTCAACAAATCTAGTGTATGCCAAAATGATGGACAAGAATTACTGCTTTAAAGTTAGACAGAAATTTTATACATATACCTACTAATGTATATAATGGTATGTTTAAGCGAAAAGGCAACACTAGCTGAACACTAAAATAGTAATGCTTCGCTTGGAAGAAAATTACACCGCAAAAGTCTGCTTCAACGCAACACTAATCTTATTCGTCGGAATGGAAGAGCGAGTGTGAATGCGAGCTGAAGATTTTTTTCCTTGTTGAGCGTGTGGCTTCTCTATCTCCCTCTGTTGTTATAAATTCTGCCTGTTAGGTACATGGGTAGTACACATATTTTTATCGTCTGACTCACGGTTAGTCTTCGTGACTGATTTGTGTGATAGATGGTTCACAAAAAAGTTGATATTGTGGAATCCACTGCCGTGGACCGTGGAATATGCGGGTTGTGGATTACTGTTTTTTTACGTACTATCATTCATGCAGTCCAGCAGTAATATTGAAATGAAATTCATTTTTTGATTGACCGCTACTGCTGCTGTTGTGGTCTAAAGATGTGTTTGCCAACTCTGCCATATATTGTTGCTATATATAACTGCTTCAAAATGGTTTTTTATGTATATCAGGCATAATATCGTGCATAAAATGATCTCAACACATTACACAAAAACACAGCTCTACGCTTGCAAGACTTTATTAGACGAGTATACACACAAACATAGCTAGAAAGATAATATGCTTTCGCTTTTAATGGAATAAAAGGGAAGCTTCTTCTTTATGAAGATGATATGATATGAATATTGTGAATATTGTGAAATGCAATCAGCAGCTTGTGTTAATATAACAGCCAGCCTACACATACAGCATAATAGTAGTATCAATTACATACATATCTACAAAGTATACATATCTACATAGGTATGTTAAGGATAAAGATATCTCTGTGTTCACTTTGGATTGTTACGAGCATCACAGATTTGCGAGTATTAAGATTGCAGCCTTTCTCCTTTGTGTATGTATGTATGTATGACATACCAACTCAGATAATAATTTCTGAAGCGTGAAAATCACTCAAAAATTAATATTTCAGAATAAGAGTAAAAAATATTTTCTGTACCTTTCAAATCACACAAAAATTAATATCTCAGAAATAAGAAATACGAGTGATTGCATGAATGATGATGATGCTCGTATATTACATCTTTTTGCAAGGTTTATTTGTTTTTAATGATGACAACTTAGGATGACTTTAATATGCTCTTATGCAGCTTGATTTGTGATTTATATGAAACGGGAATTAACCAAAACAGCACATGAAAACATTATGTTATCAATATTACTTGTTATGAATCAGAATCAAGCTAACAGGAAACGAAGAATATCCGATCCCGATACGGTTCTGTTACGATTACGGTAATTTAAGATACAAGACGGGGCACATAGTACGTACTTACGTACATAATAAAATACATGTATTTTGAAGATGCGTTAATGACGTAGCAATGATAAGTAATGGAATGATTCATCATCCATTGTACGAGATCTAGGTACTTTCCTACACATCCTCAATGTAATTCGCTTTTTTGTTAGCCTAAAGAATATGTGCAAAAAATTTCAACTGCTTAAGGAACCAACGCACGTAAAAAAAATCCAGTTGGCCTAAGTGTAATGATATGATCCTACAAAAAAATTCAGCCAGCTTAAGGAATCTACGAAAAATAATTCAAGTTGTCCAATGAACCAAAGCAAATTAGGACAAAGTGAGCTTGAATGCATTTAGTGTTAAATTTGATACAGTTTGATATCCACATCATCATGCCTTGTCATTTGGCAAGTAGTAAAATCAAATTATGAAAATGACACCATAAAAATGTAACTTGCATGTAAAAGTAGTTATAAAATCAAGCTGTCACTGCTTTTACGACTTATATGCACACAAAAAAACACATTTTCGTTTATTAGGTCCAGGCAATTTATGGTGTTTGCTAATGTGAAGTAATTAGTAATAAAATGACAACACAACATATTGACATGCTGTACATTTTGTCGATTTCCTCAATCACGACTCAAGGCTCAAGATCCAGATATGTCGGAAGTAATTGAAAGTGACATGCAACACAAGACCCATCATCCATTTTTGACGTAGAGCTAATATACGTTGTCAGAAGTTTGGATTTTTTCACCAGTTTTGAGTAATCTCAAAATCTTTAATTTTTGGATTTTTTGTAAAGTCAGTTTCCGGTACCGTACGTTTTTGTATAGCAACAACTATATCAAAATATATGTTAGTGGGAGTGCTCTTTCTTAAAGTGTTATTACTTTTAAATTATGTTTATATTATTTTTTAATGAATTTTTGTTTTTAACTTTTTTTAGAATGCAAAAGGTTTCAGGCTTGAAGCTTTTACCATATTTCCACCAGCTCAAATTCCGATTTCCAAAAAATAATCCGAAAAAGGTCAATATCTCACGTATAATATTTAAAAAAAACCTTAAAAATCTGAAATTTTTTACTCTGACCCCATCTCGATATAGTACATCTTTTAAAATTACCTTCAGGTAGTTTAAAAAAATTCATGCCCAAGCGTGTATAATTGAGGAGTAGTTGCAGTAATATAATATATAAGACGACATTATAATATTTGCTCAAAATCATCATCATCACCATCAACAAGTCAATATTCAACAACCTTGCAGGTGGTGAATGATAAATGAAAATGCTTAATTTAAATTTAGTCCGTCACCTTTCGTTCTGTCATCTGTAAAATAGTGTTATCATCGGGTAGACTCTTGTTCATCAAAATTCTTAAAAAGGAAACCAGTACAGTAACCAAACTCACCTACGCGTACAAGTCGGTACTCTTAATTGCATCTTACTTCGTTTCATGTAATCGCTCTTTGTCCATTATATTTCTGTGTAGGATTGCGTTGCATGACTATTACTGCTGCTGCTACTCCTGACAAAGAAGTCTTTTTTAGCGCTGAATCCGCATCATATTCTCCTTATATGGTCACACCGAAAATGCTTGTTTTACTATTTACATCGGGCACAAAGGTTAAAAAAGATACATTCACTTTTTTATTCATTGCTTGCAATTTGTATTTGTATGCCTTGTTTTGATGGGCAGTGCAAAAATGTATGTGAAATGCAAAGTAGCAGACTTACTCTACATTTAGCCGGTACATGTGGAAGTCCAGTCATTTAATGTCACGTTCACGTTACTCATTTTTGCTGAGGAAAAAACTACTATCAACTATACTGCATAGTTATACGTATTTCCGTGTTGTAGTGACATCCATCAGCCAGCATACAAGGCAAGCCAGGAACTGGCCAAGGATTGCATTGCATGCTTTTCTTTGTTGCTTTTCATGGTGGCATTATTTCCTTGTTCTGGTAGCCAGCTTTAAGGACATTCAGGTAGGTGATGTCAATGGAATCCCAATGCCATGTCTTAGAAATTAGTCCAATGATAAAAATACCATATATGTAAATTACAAATTTTTGATTATCGGTTTTGAGGCAAATGTAAATATGCAAATATCTTTCCCGTTGACTTCATGGTTGCCTTTTCTTTTCATTCTCTCTTTTCATGCATGGGAAACTATTAAATAGGTTCAACAAATTAAAGGAGCTTCTTCACGTAGAATAATGTATTACGTCACTAAAATCTTAAAACATATACCAACTATCGATCTCTAAAGTAAAAACTAAAAAACGCACTACAAACGATTTACCTGGTCTCTTTATAAATATTGTAACTGTAATAATAACATTGGATTTTTTAAACTATTAAATTTTGATTTTTTGTAAGTTACCTGATGTATTGGTTTAAAAATAAATTTGCTGAAAAAGAAAGAACTTTAAGAAAATTGTACGTATCCTAAGAATGCTTTGTTTTAAACAGCATACTGGCACTGGGCTAAAAAAGTGTATTGAATTTTTTGTTAAATGGTTAAAGTAAAATAGCTCTTCATATTCTCAAAAACGTATACCATAAATATACTTTGTGGGTCTTAATTGTCTGTGTAAGCTTTCATGTGAACTAATCGTTGTATGTATTTGCTGTTCGAAATGACGCTGTGTTATTCAGACATTGAAACTAGGGAAGCTTTACGTCGACTGAAGGAAGTAGCTTTTACCTTTGGTAGTAATAATAGTAGCAACAGTTATTTTGATGTGTCGGATGTGCAGATTGTGCAACAGTTCCTGTCGTTGCTAAAGGAGCGAGAACATAAAAGAGCCAAATGGTATAAAAATTCTCCTCAAGTAAGTTCTTTGAAAGTCCTAAAGCCACTTCATATCACTCTTGGTAATAATAACTTTATACTCCACTGCTGTATCCTAGGATTTAGGGGTATTAGAAAAAAATTGTACCTGGAAAAAAATCTTTTGAACTGAAATTACTCCCTTTTCATGTTGAATTTTGTGATTGTACAGATAAGATACAGACGGTATTTAATTGATTATATCATGAGGATCAGCACCATAGAAACACTTACATCCGAGACCACTTATCAAGCAATCTATTTATTGGACCGTTTTATGGACCAACATGACATCGCCGAGTCCCAATTACCCAATATTGCTCTTGTATGTATTGTGTTGTCCGGTAAGAAAATGCATGCATTTACTAAAGAGGAGGTTCCCCATATCATTATGAAATGATAGAATAAATAAATCAGTTAGTTTCCATTGAAAAATAAATGAATTGATGCAGGTAAATTGCTGGAAGCGGATAAACGAATTCCAAAATATCGCAACCTAGTAACGTATTTACAAGGTCCAAAGGCCACTGTGTATGCAAGTTTTTCGGGACTAGAAGAGTACATTTTGACAGCATTCAACTTTGACATCTTAGTTCCAACGGAAGTAAACTTTTTGGAAACATATCTTCTATATGTTGTGGATGGGCGCCATGTCATTCTTGATGACCCCAACAATAACAATGATGCCACGTTTCCAAATGCAAATTTCCCTGATCAAACAAATGTGCAAGATGTTAAACCCAAGTTAGCTCCGTTTCACGGTGTTCAAGGTATAGACAACTTGACCGCAATGACCGAAACATCTTTTTTGATTTTGCAGGAAATCACACGGCAAGGTTTGTCTTTCCTTTAAAATCTTTACTTTATATATGTTTGTGATGTGGAAGTCTACAATAAAGCCAAAAAAGATCGAACATTTAATATACTTGTTATTTTAGATATTCAAAAACTATGGTACCAACTAAACTAAATTCTTAATTAAATTTCCCAGGAGGGCCTGACAACAAATTTTCCCCGTCATGTACCGCAGCAGCCATCGTATTGGCATCCCGCCGAGAACACGGGCTTAACTTTTGGACACCCACCTTACAAACAATAACTTCTTATAATTTACAGCATTTATCGCACTGTCTCAGGGAATATGTAGAACCTAGAATTACTAACCTGGGTTTGCAAAAACCTTTCTCTTCTCCACAATTTATAAACGTAATCTTTGAACCATTCCTAATAGTGGATGAGGAGGATGATTGAAGTTGGGAGTTTTGCTGTGTTATTCCATTTATTTATCCAAAATGTATGGGTCATATCGATAAGATTCTAGTTTATATGATATAAATAATATTCTAGTCATTGCGTGAACAAAAATTGTTCAATGTAGGTTGTATTTAAGTTGTTCATTTATTTATTATGGTAAAATCAATGGTGAACGAAACCTTTTTTATTTTTATTATTATACACAAATAGTATTTTTTTTATTTTACGAATTTTTAAAAATTTTGTTTACTTGCATGCAGCAATTTAAGTATTTTTTCGCTTTATGTGTAAATTTAAAAAAAGTATGGTGAATATATGAATATTAAGAGCCATTATTATTTAATTAATTTCAAACTAGTTGAGTTCAAAAAATAAATAAAAATAAACGCACTCTTATAAATAAAAGTAAAATATTCAGAAATGATATCGTCTTTTCATAACATTTCACAATTTCACAAGGAATGAATTACTTCTTTAATAAGATATTGGTTATGGGCTGTGCAAAACTCCTTTGTGATTTAACTATTTTTTGAAAGGACTTGGTAACTGAACACGATTCCGTTTTTATTGAAAGAGTATTGGGCAACCACCTTCCTTGCAACCTGGATGACACGGGTAAAACATTCAGTCTTTTAAAGTTAAAAACTTTTGATAGTAACAATGTAGCATACAATTCAAATGTACCCGTTTCCACAATCCCTGCTGTTGAAGGTTATCCATATAGGGCTCAAGCCGGTCAACGTACTCTTTGACATACGAAAGATATTCTTCTCGCATAATGATAAATATCGTTCCTCCTTTTAATCGATACATACAAACACAAAGAGAATGAATGTAAACAAGGGGGTAAAATGAATAAACATATGTGTGGGAGTTGATTTGAGTAAATTTGAGTGGAGGGATATAATAGAGTACCTGGTTTGACCACACGAACCATTTCATCCAGGGCATTTACTGGAATATGACCTTCACCCATACCGCCAGCAACAACCAGACAATCATATATATCTAAAAGCAAATTTTGGGAAATGTTAATAATATTTCCTAACGTCTCATAATAAAAAACAATAAGTAATTTCAATAATTTTCTAAAAAAAACAAAACACACCACTTTCAACGTCGTTATTTGATGATACTCCAACGGCACATTGGTATTGAACCGTGTAGATATCTCTTTCCTTCAACTTAATAAGCATTCCTTCGGATGGCTCTAAGGCGTCCATATTTCTGAAGTAAATGGTTTTGTATCACATTTTTATAACTTTTAATTATTAATACATTACATCATCCATTAACCCTTCAAACTTTCCGTTACATTATCCGTGAATATTTAAAATTTTCTATAATTTGTGATGTGATGTGTGAAGACATAATAATATGTAAGTCTTCATCCATCAAGTAAAACCAAAACCTTACAACTACATAAAAAATGACGAAAGTTTTCGTCAGGAACAAAAAGTCTTTGGAAAATCCAATATCAGTAAATCAATATTTAAATTCAAAAATAATGATCTCATAAATACAAATTCTACTACATTGAAGATAGGATTTTCGAAAATCATACAGAAATGTTCAAACTTGGGTGATAGTATTATAGGTTCAAAGTTTCCATGCTACTATAATATGATTTTTACGACGACCACCGAAAATGCCCTTTCTCTTCGTTGATTCATTTATAGTCATTCTCAAGTCAAATTTGCAGTAATTTAGAACATTATACATATGTGTATTTAATAAAATCTACCTGAAACCGAATTTAAAAAGCTCCTCGCCAACTCTTCCAGTGCCAGCAGCAACGTCAAGAATTCTTACGGTTGCTCTCATTTCTTCAGGATAATAACCAGCAATTTCCCTTGCCGCAATTTCTGGGCCATTATACCGACCTGGGCACAAGTCCTTTTAATAAGACATTCATTGTTTTATTTTTTCCGCTCAATTTTTCATTCATTCTTTGCTGATATTATATCGAGAAAATTTTAATTTGTAAATTTGAACTCTTCTCAAAAAATTACCATATATCTAATAAATGACATAATCAAATACCTTATCATAGTTAGATGCCCATTTAGTGTAAACATCCACCATCTCCTGATGACTTATCCCAGTTTTATGTGCTTTGTAATTATTGAGGTATTCTTTAGCATCCGTGTCTCCAACACCATCAAACCCTTCAACTGATTTCCCTTTTTTTGTGTTACTTGCTTGATCGCCGTTGCTCAGTTTGTCCTTTGCATTTGTCCCGTTATCGATTACCGATATATCTCCATTTCCGTTTATATGCTGCTCATCTAGTTTCAGACCAGTGGACTCGTCAACTTTATTCAAAATTTCCACTGTCCCACTCATGATTGTTTCTTGGTGTTAACTGTAATTTAACCTTTAAGTTTAAACGCAAGTGAACAAAAACCATTCACAATTTTTGTGAAGCTGACAACAAAGTGTTAACACTCGTAATGAAATATTTATGCAATGAATACAAGTATTAATATTGAAATGTAGAGGTGTGTATTAAAACTTTTCAGTAAGTTGGATAGAACGTTTTAAATAAATATGGTTATGACCAGGACAACATTTTTCTACGATTACAAAATGCGAAATGAAAAGTTAAGTGAACATACTGCACGACATCAATGATATTATATTATGAATAATAAAAAGCCGTTGCGTTGCGTGTGGAGAAATTTCAGTTGGTCTTCAAGAAATTCGATAACTTAAGGTTAGGCTTGACAGCAATATCGCAATACAAACAAGTGTATTGAATACATGTTATTCAAGACGCTTGTGAATGTGGCTTTATGATAGTGATGTCTGAAACGCTTTTATCAACTTCCACAGTTCCACACATGTAAAATGACACTTTATCAGAAAAGTACATGCATATAATTCTTACTCGAGGCTTTTGTAGTGTATTGTTGCTACTTGCTGTCTTGCATCATGTAAGAAAATGATATGCCTACTTCCATCCCATTCATTCCAAGCAAGCGATATATCGACTTGGTACTTTGCATTGGTATATGAAAACGAAAAGACGTTGACACTCAATATCCCTGTCCTGTCCAGCCGCGCAGCCAGTTGTTGTATCATTTCTAATTACGTCCCGATAGGGCCAGAGGATTGTCCATTACGTGTGTTATTTATGCACAGACAGACCATATTATCTCAGCCTAGTATCATGGTCGGTAATCTGTCGTTGATGACTTTTGAGTGAACTCATTTCATTTTGCAACGACTTACTAATAGCTTGTTGATTTTAATATATAATAATGTACGCATTATAAAAATGAATGAAACATTCATAGGTCAACAGACTATAGTATTAAATGTTTTGGCAGCACATATAATTGTGAAATTTCAAATAGTATGAAGCGAAGATGTCGAAATTTTATCATAGAATACTATGTGAACTATTTTGGTAAAAAATATTTAATATGCGTCTAAACACTTTACGTTATAAAACAAGTCAATTCAAAGTGTAATAAAGGTCTGATGCGAGATAATCAAATAAAACCAGTTTGAGTATAGTGCCATACGCTTGTAATATGTTTGGAAAATCATTTAAAAAATCTTTCATACTCAAATTTTCTTTTCAATATGAGACAATCGTGATTTAAAATGTGAGTATGTCCGACTGAAGCAATTAAATTATTTATGATTCGATTAAGATGAAATATAATTAGAATATAATGAAATGGCATAATTTACTAGTGTAAATGACACAAACAGAGCATTGCTTTACTTTTCAGGTTGTGATAATCAACATAAGTATAAACATCCTCTCAGGATATTAAAAAATAAATGATTATAAATTCTCATGAAAACAACCGTTTGTACGAAATTGAGAATGACAGGTAAAGTAATTGTATTTATTTTATTGCTCGGCAACATGTTATTTAAAAAAACATTTTATGTACTAATTGTAAGACTGAGAACGATTTATTCGTTTCAATATCCTGCGACGTTCACCAACATAAACTCTATGGGGCATGTATCCGTATGTTCCTCTAATGCGCTTTCCTTTCAAATTCACAGCATAAGGGAGCAATGCAGGACGTCTTATAAATATTCCTTTCCCATCTGGCGTATGGATATAAAGTTGAAAGTTTTGATTATGTGCTGCTGAAACCGCAACCCATCCTATTTAAGTTAACACACAAATAAAAATCATAAGTAAAAAGGAGCATATACTTTTTAAAATACCATCACGTAAATATAATGTTATAAACATGTTTCAAGAAAACATCTTTACTCAGTGATATTATGTCAATTACCTATTGATGACAGTACGACGTCCGCGCAACTGAAGTCATGTCCAGTACCATTCAGTCCGACACTTTTACCTTCGAGAGGAGGAAATTGTGACAATCTGTCATCATTCCCACATGGAACAGAAAAAACTTTGGTTCCTATGGCCTATGGGATACGAAAATTATATTCCATGTGCTCTGCATTTGACCAAAATAAATTAGTATTTTATTTCTAAATTCATTGCAAATTAAACTAACCTTTTGGTAGACCTCATCAGCATCATCAACCAAACTCATTGTGACTGGTAAAGAGGTATTTGAAAACAATGTGTATCTTATGGGTTTAGCACCTTCCAGATAATCTATTCTTGCTATACCTCCAATGAAGAAGCTCATGTTAGGCTTAATGAAATATGTCCTGGGTTGAATTAGCGATGTGGGAAGTGATTTAGCCAATTCAGGCAACGTCAGTAAGTCCAGAATCTATGTGAGTTTAAACGGACGGATTAAAATGCAAGTTAATTACTAATCATCAATACGAGGTATTTGGGTAAGCACAACCCACCTGATTAGAGTTGACTGCACCGGGAGTGTCATACACCCAATGGCTTTGGTTGAATATTGGGTCATCAGGATTCCATTGTCCCGGTCTGTGTGATTGAGGAGGTACTTTACTCCTTGGATTTACATGAAAAATGTCATTTACAGTTACCGCGGAATCTATTGCCTCTTGTTTTTCTTGACTGACGAAAGTTTTTCCTACGTGTCCAGTCAGAACAGCGTGTTCTGGATCCCTGGTGATTTTAAGTTGCATATGTCGTTCTTTTTCGTCGATCAGCAGCTGTGGTCTTTCAGCATCTAGGCGTCTTTGTCGTAACAACTTTTTCCAACCGGAAGGTATAGCCATCGGGAACTTTAAGGTTAAAGCAAATCGTGGTTTCTTAGTGGAACTTCAACATTTTTATGCACTGTATTAACGTTTCAATTATACATATGTCGTACTTTCAGCAAATTTAATGTAGTTCCAGGCCATTGGGAAATCGTAGCCTTTTGTACTAAGTCACAGGCTTGTGGTTTGCATAAATCAGACTGTAAAAAGGTGTTGAAAAGCGATGACTTGCCGACATTGGTACATCCCATAATGAATATGTCACCTGTAGAATTAAAGGTTACGTTTGATAACATAAATTCTACTTGATTCATACAACGGCAAACGATAACACAAAATTCACCTTTTCCTTTGACCAAGTTGAATATTGTGGTGATGAGATCTTCTACTCCAAATCCAGTCTTTGCACTAACTAATGCAGTGTGTATTATATTAGCTTCCAACATACCAACATCAACAGCACATTTTATTAGGCTATCTTCTACGCGTCTCAAATAATCTGGCGAATCCTGTGGAAGTAAATCGACTTTATTTCCCACTAGTAATATGGGGCGACGATTTCCTGAAAATAGAAACAATAGGACCAATTATGATCAATATATGCTACAGAGTACTGTATGCCTTAAGAAGCTGAAGCTGAAGTAACTGTATTTGTTCTTCAGATGGGCATAAAAATCTAAATTAATATTTGTACAATTTTTTGCTTCTTAATGATAAATGTTTGTAATTAGTATTTACCAACTATATCCAAAATCCCAGGCCAAATGCTACATGGAAAATCCGTCAAGTCGACAATGAGGAGAACCATTGCAAACTGTTCTCTGATCTTGGACACAATTTTTGGATAATCTTCAGAACTGACATTGACATTTAGAGTAGCTTGATGAGCTTCTAAAACACTGCACCGGTAGCAAACATCTGCCATGAGATCTTTTTTGTTGGCACGCTTAAATCTCTCGCTCGAAATATACCTATAGAGTAGAGCAAACAAAATAGTCTATAGTTGAGATGACATGACATAAATAGAAACAACCAAAATAACCGGAAAAAAACAAAAATAATACTCCACTTGTCTTGAAACCTTTGAAACATACCCAGCAACGGATTGATCCTGACAGTGCAACAAGGCTCCACAACCCCCACAGGGAATATTGCTAGGTGGGACCCTTGGATCAGGTGTTCCTACATCTACAATGTACATTTCAGCAGCAGAATCAAAAATATCCACCTCAGGAGAATCCTGCAATATTGATTCCGGATCGATTTCTTCCTTCCGCAGTCTGTCCGCGACACTTTCTAATTTCGGTATATGATTTACTGACTGGTCTTGGTTGTCTTGCATGTCAATAGTTTGAGGTTCCCCCTCATCAACAAATTTAGTTTTTCTTGAGATTTTGTATGGAAATTGAACCATGGACGCATCCTCGTCATCGTCAGGCTGCACCTTCTCATGACTAGTATTTATATCATCATCTCTCTTAGCTTCTGGTTGATCATTCAGAAAGTACTTTATCGACACTGGGGGCATGATGGCAGTTTTCCCAACCATCTCCCGATTCTGCATTTCTCTCGTTTCAAACCTTTCATTAAGTCTCGCTCTGTAACCTCGGGGAGGCATGAATTTCTCCAAATAAGAACTGTAGATCAGCTTATCCATCCAGGATGAATTAACCGTATCATATTTTGGATTGCTTGATACATGCTGATGCTCGTGTTTATTGCTACTAGCTTCACTATTAAAGTTGTCATTAATGTTATTAGCACTCTGAGGATTATTACTGCTGTAATACCGGTAATTTTTCTCCGAAAAAACTAACTGTGACTGCTGAATTGGCCGTAGGTTAAATATAAGGCGATGATGTAAGAATCGATGCATTTTGAAATAAGAAATTAAAAAAATAGGCTGGATTTCTAGAAATCCGATAAATCAGTCGTGTTACTAATATAAATGGGTTTTAAAATCTCTACGCACCTATCAAGTATCTACATTATTATCTTTGTCATGTGCTTGCACTAGGGCCGTAGTGCAAAGATCTTATGTTGTGGTGAAATGCAATAAATAGGAAGAAAAAAATTGTCATGTTCCCACAAATATCATTTACCAAACATTGGGGTTTTGTAGAGCTCATTGAGTGATGAGGAATGAAACAAAGACGCATGATCACACATGCACAGTCAGACAGAACAACATGTGTAACGCGCAGCATAGCGTTGTGTTGGACGTTATGAGTGATTAAATTCATCCAGTAATATGATGTTTGAAACCTGCTAATTGCAGGTTTCACTACTAATTTAGACCATAATATGGGTCATTCCGTGTCACTTGCATCATGATGTGGTTGATCCACTTGCGTCATGATGTGATCGATGGTCTGAATTGAAGTGAGTCACTTGTGTAGAGTGTTTTTGTTGTTCGGTGTACATTTGTATTTTACGAAAGCAAGTCGTAAGATAACAATTACAACACAAGTATCCATTTCGTAACAAAAGTAAAAAGTTCGGAACACTTGGAAGTGTGGAAAATATTTGACGACAAATTAGTGATATTACTCAAGTAATTATTTATATATTTTGTATTAAAAAATGAGCTGAACACAAAAATCGTTATTGTTAAATGATTTGTGTTAAACAGAAAAAAATCCCTTTTATAACGGCTGGCTATCTTATCAGCCCTCCAGACTCCTTTACCATACGCATATCCATTTAAATGTCGCGATCTTTTCACAAGGTGAGCAAAAACTCTTTATTTTTGTGTGATCCAAAATCAGTCAGCTTTGTTTTTGTTGCTGATTGAATTGTAATGTGGAGGTACATAAATTAAAATGTATTTTAGCATATTCATCAAATACGCATATGAAATAAATTTAGTAAAAATATTTATCACCATTTCATGTGCTTTGCTTACATGAAACAGATCATCATCGTAGTACAATTCAAAAAGGCACATTAAATCAACGCAAACAAATTACAGAAGGGTAAATTCAGTAGAGAGTAGAGAATGCCAATTTTATGTCAATTTAAGGACATACTATGATAAAAATTATCACATATAACACTGTATGCATGAGCAAGATGGTAGCCTACATGAGTTAAATTATGCTGAATGAACCAGCGAAATTTGCAAAAAAATTTACATATTATGTGTTATTTATAATTGTTCAATTTATTGTGCCAGTATAAGGAAGAATTGTTCTGTAGAATTATTGCTATATTAACGATTTTTGTTGGCGTATATAAATAAAACCGGAGTAGTACCAAGTTAAGTAACAGTAGTAAAGTGGAACGGCATTTTGAAATCAGGCATCCAGCCAGACATGCATCTCTAAAGACATTCAAACATACAGACAGAATCTGTCTGGCAGATTGTCGGACTCAGACAGACAGAGTAGATATCCTTATAATATTTACTCTAGCGGCTCTAAAGAAGAAAAGTTTTTCCTGTACCCACGGGAGGGTAGACGCGAGGGGTCACCGACCAGGCTGAAAATCAATAGGCTTCCACCCCCGGTGGTAGGCTATCAGTTGTAAAAAAAAAGTTCAAAATTCGAAACCGTTTTCGAATTATCGCGGAGATAGACACACATAGTGTACGTATATGTAACCTAAGTGGTTCAAAATAAAGCCGTTGAACAGTAAAAGTGGAACCGCAGTTTGTTTGATAACCTCCAATCCGGGTCTAGGATTATTGGTGGCATACAACTCCTTGGGGGCCTATTCCCGGTGTGAAACTCCTGGGGCGGACAATTGCTGGCGACAAAAATTCCTGGCCATGGACAATTCCTGGCGCGGACAACTGCTGGTAATGGACAATCGCTGGCGTGGACAACTGCTGGTATTGACAATCACTGGCATCTACAATCACTGGTATGGACAATCTGTTGTCACGGAAAATCACTTGCAATGGACAACTCCTGACCGAACAATCTCTGGTATAACCAATTCCTTGTAATGATGTTAAATTTATCCACACCATCAACCTCCTCGTAATTATGCCAAAAGTATCATGATCACCACCTCCTCTTCTAATATTACGACCATCACCACTGTCCTCCTGCTCCGCATTATGACCACCACCTCCTCATCATCATATTATGTTATATTATATAATAACATAATAATGGGCTCCATCGCTCTACTCTGTTTTGAAAAACGATGGTTCGCAAGACGCTTCAAAGAATCAATTTTCATCCACAAGCACAACAACAAC
>JAHZNC010004400.1:0-12551 GCA_027744095.1 Zhuqinia jingwanae | reverse complement strand
ATGAAATAAAAGTACAGATGTCTTAATTAACAAGACTGTAAAAAGAAACAACAATGACATTTTTCATAATGCATAATATACATAAATGCATGTGTAAAAATATTATAAATAAAGTAAGGAACGTGTGTTCTGAACAAATCTCGAGTCATCAAGATAAAAAAATTTACACCTAATTGAACTTTTCAATCAGCTAAATATTCAAGTTGATTGGATATTCGTTAATTTTGACGCATACTGATAATGAGCTTTGTTAATAAAAATGGCATATGTAACAAGCTCACCAAATTTATGGTTGATAAATCATGAATGATGACTACCTCCGACTTTTTGAACATGGACTTATTGGAGAGTTCCCTGTCAATGAAATGATAATCGTTTCTTGACTTGCGGGAATACACTGGCTTTTCATTGCAAAGATAACCTTGAAGATTCGTTTAATGAATGATTTTGGCTCAACAGCCACATTGAAATTTATGCGAATGCACGGAAGTAAAATTATGGACCTAACCATAATAACCGTAAACAAAATGTACTTACGTTACTTTGGAAGAGCCGAAGCTCTACGAGGTACTTTATTTGGAATAACTGGAAATCGACAATGTGTATATTACTGAGTACTGACTGTGTGGCTGCAAATACTCGAGAGATTTGAGAAATACATACCTCCTGTGATAAATACATGCCAACCGTTAAGATGAATTTTTTTCAAAAATAAAATGGCAACGATCAACGGATTTTTAAAAAGTGCATTGCATTTTTAATATTTGAACAGGAAGGCGCATAAAATAAAAATACATTCCTATGCATTATTGTTTTCTGGCTTTTTAGTTGGTATCTTGATAACTTCCACGCTCTCAATCATGTGAGCTGGATGGATTATTGGGAGGAAATTAAAATATCAGAAACCAAATCAAAGGCAGGCAAAACTTGCAAAAGTGTTCGTTTTAATATGATATATTAATAATATTATAACGTATGAGGATGAAAAGAATCATTAGCTCGATGTTTTATGATTGGGTTCATGCAACGCTCAGTATGTTCTAAATAGATATAAAAACAAATAAAGAATGCTGCTAAGAAACAATTATGCATATTATAGTATTTTTAGGACGCACTTAATTTTGGTTTAAAAAAACTTTTAGTCTCTTTTATTTTTTACTGTTTAACCTGGAAAAAACGAGGGTCAAGTAAAACGTTAGATTTTTAAAACACCGGTATCCACAATACAATATCTTAATTAATTATTGCTACATATAAATACAGGTATGAATGTCGTTAGCTGTTTTTGATTATTTTATAAATAAAAAACGTCAGTGTGGTAACTGTGGTTGAGACAAAACAAAACTGTCAGTCTACATTAAAATACTATACATACACAACGCGAAAATCCATTTATCATCATAGATTGGGGACACCAAACATTTAATGGGAAATTGGGGTTCGTTGAAATTTTTTAAACTGTGTAAACAAATCTGGCGCCATGCGAAGGGCGGACGAAAGGAACTCAGTATTTGCAAACGATTTAAGGCACTCTCCCAAAGACCTTCCTTCTTCCCATGATTTATTGAAATTTTGAAAAGGGACAGAGTTAAGGAAGGCTAAGAGATAGACAAGGGATGTTTCAGGGTTTGCAGCGAGGACTTCGGCAAACGCAATCAGGCGTGGCCAAACTAAAAAATATGTAAAAAGTTACTTGTATTAATTGAGAAGTGCAACTCATCCATATATCTATATTTCACTCATGAATAATTGAATTTACCCCAAATTATAAAACCCCAGCTAGCCCAGCCAGCGGTGGCGATACTGATGACGGTTATTCCAGCAACTACAACACCCTTCACAGGTGTTGGAAGAGCTACAAAACAAATGTAAATTCAATAACGATGTTTTTATCAATACAAATCTTAGCATTAGCATATACGCAATACTAGCAAATACGCAAATAAGGTGAATCACTTTACCTTTGAATTGGGCAATAATATTCTCTCCTGAGCTGGTTTTCAACTCTGTATTGTTTCTTGCCTCCTCAGTGTACTCATTCTTGAGCTGGTCAAATAATCCTTCGCATCCCGTCAACAAATCCCTTATTAAACCCTCATTCTCCTTAATTAACTTTTGAACTTCGTAATTGGACGACTCCAAAATTTCCGTGACATCCGCCTCATGTTCCAAACTGAGCGCTTTTAGCTTATCCTCATAAACCTTTTTTAGGTTGTTCAGTTCTTGGTTTTGAGATTCTTGTACGAATACAAGTGTTTTTATTGTCTCCTCGTAAAATGTGTTGCACTCTACCAGGTCCTCAATACTTTGATACTTTTTAAGGCGCTGGAGGGTTCCATTATCAACGTCATCTTCATCCATGTCATCGGTTGACGTTTCCAAATCACGAGCATGATCAATCACTGAATCTTCCCCAGTAGCAATAGCGCTGCTATCAATGGTAGGTCTCGTTGATAATCCTGCCAATTGCTGGATTCTCTTTTCGTAAAATTTTTGCTGCCATTTGAACCTCCTTCTCTCCAATTCAAGGGATTTTTGCAGGTCGTCACATTTTGATTTAAGATTTAAATTATCTTGCGTTGTGCGTTCCAACTGCGTTTGCAGGTCGGCGATATTCTCTTCTAACGAATATTTGTCATTTACCAACTGGTCAATCTTATCCATCATTAAGGCACGTGTATTATCCGGATTATTGTCCTGTATTGACGAAGAGGACGGTGCAGGCCTATTTTCGGGGTCAGAGACAACTTCCATTTCAGCAAAATTATTGGCGGCGGTACGGATGTCTACTGAACAGCGCCGTTTCAGGAGACCTTTCAGTTTTTCCATTGTGCCCGTGTGACACTTAAAAGCTGCCAACCTGAGCCACTATTAATCGATTTATTTTTCCGTATTGTTTGCAAAGCCTGTTATAGAAGTAAGGCGTTTAAACTAATTAATAAATATTAATTTTAGTACACGTATCAAATGAACAAGCAGCACAGTAGTAGCAGGTTTAGTATATTAAATCGTGTTCTCATAGATATCAAACTTGACTTACTTTTACTTTAATCAAAGCCAATAATGGTCACTCACGAGTGGCGAGTAATTTGTGTTGCATTAACTTCACTTGCAAATGGGTTACAGAATGGGAAACGGAAATGCACTGGCTTATTATTTTTTTTTTTGCAGTAGTACTATGAAATGCACTGCAACGCAACATGCATGCAGGATCTTGGGATGATTCTTTGGAATAAAATTGGTTTGCTTGTTTATAATTATGCTGCGTGTGTGTATGGGTCCTACACACAGATGGTCACGTTATGTGTGTGTAGGATTGCCAATATTATGGCACACGGCTTTAAAAAAATATATTATTACATGTGTTTTTTACTTGATTCCCAGTATTCCCACACAAAATCTTCAATCTTACCTTTATTTTGGTTTAAGCGTGAGTATATTATAGGCTGCAGTTGTATATAGATCTAATAATCACGCATACAACAGGATAGACTTTTTTTGGCTGTTTTGTTTTTATTTTGAGACTGTAGGACTATGAATATATGACTCATGATTATTCATTCCATTTTTAATATATTACACAGAATGTACTAAAACATTTTTTTTGTAGTGAATGGCATATTAATGTTTATTTATAATGAGCCGAGTTTTAACAAGTAGTATTAAAGGTAGTATTATTGTTTTTACTGACTGTAATAATGGCTTTATTTTGGCAGAAAGATAAAACATACACACGTCATGTTAACCAACGCTAGTAAATATATAGTGTAGGAGCATTGAGGATGTTGATGATGATGCTCACATTTCCGTGACATAAGATAGAACGCCTTAAAATAATACATGTACAAATAAAAAGCACATTTGTTGTCTGTTGCTACTATAACTGCATGTTAAAGTTAAATCATACGAGTATTCAACGCAATCGTGTGGTGGAGCAGAAAAGGTCATTCCTGATGGCAAGATTGATATTGATACAGGTAATCAGCCTAGCACAAAAAGGCTCAAATGGTCAATACAATTATGAACTAAACTTTTATTTCCAATATTTTTCCAAATCGTAATATTATTTTTTACACCAAGTTTACAAGTTGCATGTTGAACAATACATATTTAACCGATTCATACGTAAAATAAAATAAAATTATTATGGCTAAATATTTGAAATAATATGAGTTACCAAAACACCAAAAGAACCTTTCATCATCCTGTAAATTTTACAAGCTCTTTTGGGTGTAATCTCAGGTATATGCCGTGGGTATTTTGTTTAATTGTAATTGATGAACTTTGGTCATTAGCCAAAAGGTAGAAATCCCATATATGTCAGTGAGATGATTTTCAAGAATGCAGTGCAGTTTTGGCCACAAAAGAATGGGGTATTATAAAATAATTCATAGTAAAATTGGATTTATTCGTAAATTTGTACATTATGATCTTTTATTAATTATGTCATTCAATAAGAATGAGGGACCTGTTATGCATACGCACACTTACAGGTCCTGCTTATCAGATATACCTCCATACATACATAGGTACATCATATCTTGTAGTATCTTAGTAAGTACTACCAAGTACTTAGAATGAAAGGAATGGAATTTTTATATTTCATTGACAATGCGTTGTTTGTTTAAAACCGATTTTAGTTATTAATTAGTGACATGTGGCCCATGACAGGCCATGTAAGAAGATGAGTTCTTGTACGACTTTTGTTCATGATTTTCAGTATCAATTTTTGTCAGAGTTGATTTGCCCACGTAGGGTTCCAATTTACGAAAGTCTATAAGCTTTTTTAATTCCGTTTCCCAAGTGACCCGCTTGGATCGAAAAAATATTTTATTCGGGTCCCCAAAGGATAATGGCCGCAAAGGGCCGAATAATGTGTGTGTGTTGATATGGTATATAATGGGAACGTCCGGAAAGTAGGACTTGGTAATGGAGCCCAGTGCCACGAATAAACGAAGCGCTATAAATATAGAAAAAGTAATAATATACTTGTGCATTTTTGGGGTACATTGAGAAAAATTGTCTAATAACTTTTTAATTTATTTACTTTTGACACTCATGAAACCGGAAACGCCAAACCCACTGTGGTCAATAATGTGTACATAGTCGGTGACCAGTGACTCATTAGCCGGTTGAGTGGAATTTAACCTGACAAGCCGATGTAAGGCACGCTCATAAAGATGGAAGGCAAAGTTTTCAAATTCTTTGATGTTGCCACCATTCATCTTGTGAAGCTCGTCCGGTTTCCAATTTTTCAAAAGAGTGTATATCACTGACGAAAAAATTGTACTTACAAACTCAAAGTGCAAAAATACAAAATCCCATTTTAAGCATAAAAAATATGTCTTCTTAATTTTCACCTGGCCTTCCATCAATATCTTTACAGATTATATCGATTGGTATCAATCGCTTCATTTCACTGTCAAGATCCGTCATGCCTATTCCAATGAGATGCCTTTCTTTTCTAAACTCGGTATACTATTGGCACATGTATGTAATTTCAAATATAAAGTCGATTAAAGCTGTAATAATTGCTGAAATTGTCTTGATTTGGATTTTAATTTTTGTGCTCACCTTTCGTACATCAGCTTCTGCTTTAATCAAATCGTAGTGATGGCCTGAAAAATAGAGCAATGTGATTTAATAGTGGTACACAATACATTACATATCATTATATTACGATAAGCAGCCTATCCGCAGCTCGTAATTTTTGTTTACCTCGCAAAAATCTTACAAGCGTTACCCTTGCACTAAGTGTTCCATTGGACACCTCAGGTATATCCTTAAGACATTCTGCTAACTTATGCAGCATATACAAAAAAAAAGTACCAAATTTATTGCTTGCTCAGATATTTGTTGAGTTCAGTTTAAATTTATGTAAATTCAGCATAAAAAAATTGCAGGTGCAGATTACTTGTTTTTCTAAGGCTGTTTCCTCTGGATAGGGTTTCAATTCAAATACTGCTTCCTTGGCTCTCATTTTAAGTGCGCTGCGTATTGCTTGAATGCTCCAATTAATACTTTACACTACTTACACTGTATTTAATAGTTAGTTACTGAAATTAGTTTGACTTCATTCTTCACACAACCTTTTCACAAAATTCTTTGCCTAACTTTCCAACAAAATAAATTATGAGCAAACTCAAAAGTGACGGCCAAAACAGAACTATTGAGCTTTGTGCCTTTTTTCCATTGTGCCTCCTGGGCTTTTTCTGCCTCCAGCTTGATTTTTATTATCTAAAAGTATTTTTTATTATTANCTTTGTGCCTTTTTTCCATTGTGCCTCCTGGGCTTTTTCTGCCTCCAGCTTGATTTTTATTATCTAAAAGTATTTTTTATTATTATTGTGAATGATTTTTTTTTCTTTAATAGTTTACAGTTTTATGAACAGCTTATAAAACTCCATTTTGCAATGTAATTTTTCCTTTAAACTTCAACTAGTAGTAGAAATAGAGCTCTGCACCATGAACCAGCGGTATTGTCCCATAAACAAAGATTTTTTCTATAACGCAGATATAAGATGCAGGTGTTTTGGCGCATTCATATGACTCATCTTATATATATTTTTACTTTTCGTCCTTCAACAATTATTTCAACATTAAATTGGAATGAAAACTGCTAGTCTGAAAATACGTAATAGAACATATAGGTATACGTATATGTGTGTACAAATAAATGATTAAGTACAAAGAGCAAGTTCAATGGTCCCACACGAGTTACAAAATAAATTAAAAATTACATGATAAAAATATTCATAATTTTAAATTTCTTCATTTATTTCATGAGTGTAATACGCATATTATACGTAATAATAAGATTTAAAAAACTAAGCACTTTGATACATGATAATATTTACAATTGATATTTAACAACAACAAAAAGATATAATTTAGTAAAGTCTTTTTCGTGCAAATCTCTCTTCTACAAACGCGTAATCTCAATTCCCCGAAATTCAGGGGGAAGCTGATCCTCCTCAATCATTTCCTCCAGAATATTGCCCCATTCGTCCCTATTGTAACCATAGCACTCAATCTTTTGAAAAGTCTTACTTGCCAACAGAGGTTTAATAAGGGACATTAGAACTCCCATAAAAGCGGGGCAGTTAATAAATATACATTTGTAGAGCAACTCTGGATAATGAGCTTCATAAGTGGTGGCAAAGGAAAGTAATTTGGAAACTGTGGAAAAGTTGATCAACTGTGAGTAAGTGAATCCAGTGTAGTCCACAAGTAAAATGTACTGGCGCACTGGTGGAAGATTCGTTCCTTTTCTTTTCTGGTTTTGTAAACGGATTTTGTTCACAATGTCTTCAAATATATGGGCTGTGTAAGATTTAAATTCTTCGGCACGATTTGACTCTTCAATTTTGCGAAAGTCCCAGTTTCCGTTTTGGTAGGTTATGCCGGAAACAGGTCGGCCAGTCTTGTCGTAGCCATCTACGGTGTAGGGATAATTTTTGTGGAAAAAATCGTCAAATTTGTGGTCGAGGATGTGGTCGATGCCGTTTTCAGTGCGCCAAACCAATGACTGCGAAAATAAATGGGTTTTCTCGTATAAACATTATAACAGAACGACTACCATTTTTTCTTATATAAAGACAAAATTTGTACTAAAAAGTTAATCAATTTGTCTACCTGTCGAAGTAGCTCTTCTGCTTTGTTCATATTCATATCTCGAGCTGAAAATTATAACAAATTAATCATTAGAGTTGATAAGTATGGATGGTTTTTTATTCCAATGTTCCAATTACGTTTGGAAATTTATTTAATTAACTCAAGTTCATACCACGAAGCCACCGGATCAGAAAATTGTCACTCCTCCGCTCCTCACTGTCCAGTACGTCCATTGCTCGATCTCGTAGCTTTAAAAAAACAGGGAAACAATGATTGCAAGGGTTAACATTTTCAAGATGATTTTTTTATTCTGATAATTTTTTCTCTTTTATTACCTCTTTTATTGCCTGTATATCCTCTGGAGTTGGATCCGCCATGATTTAAAATTTGGAAAAAAATAAGAATCTTCTAGTTAATTTGCAGATTGGTGAAAGGCTGGACGGAAAATTATATTAAATTTTAAACTTTAAAAAACTTTCCACCATTTAGTTTATTTGTGAGTTTTACTGCAGTAGCGTCAACTTATTCACAAAAGCTTCCGCCTTCCTCTCAATTCTCAGTACACAGGCTACTAAAATCTGACATTTTAAATTCTATTCAAAGTACTTGGTCTTTATTTTGCATAAATGCATGCAGGCATCTACAAAAACCATTCATTAACAAAGTTAAAACTTCCTACTTCAACCAAACCAAAGTATAACATTTTAATATTCTTCTCGAGAGGTAATCTTCACAAAGTGAGTTGTTGCATATTTAAATTTGTGATTCCCACGCGTACGCAGTTAAAGTACGCCTGTGATTACTTGCACAAAACGTAATTGTGAATAAATTTGTTCTCGTTGCTTTAATTTATTTAAAAACTACAACTCAACGTTTTCCTCTGTAATTTTAAGCTCCGCATTTTTCATGAACAATTCACATGAAACACTGTCACACCTTTTTTCATATTAAAATTAATATCTTGCTTCTCGTTTCTTTCAACAAAGTTGTATTATTTTGTTGAAAATCAAGTTTCATTGAAAAATTTGCAATTTTCAAAATAAGCTGATGCTGCTGGTTTTGATGACGAAATATAAAAGTGCGTGTGTGTGTTTCGGTGCTGATCGAGTACGCACATTGACATATTACAACAATGTTTTTTTATCAGGGTTGAGCAGAGTTTTATCATCACATCACCTTCGCAACAAGCCTCGTCACATGTACTATTGTACTAGTACTCATCACATTTGCACAAGAACACGAACAATGTAAAACAAAAGCACTATTATATGCACAACAACAATGCAACTACCAGTTCACCCATCCTCACCTTTTTCACTCGCTGTTACTTGCAATTTGCAACTAATAAAAATTTCAGCTCACTTTTGTCTGTTGCTTGTCGCTCTTCAATAAAATATTGTGATTTTTCTTTCTTTTCTACAGTATATATTTTTTTGCATTAACCAAAAAACTGTAATTTAACCAACAGCCCATTTGCTGTTAATGAAATAATAGGTACAGCCTTTTTCCACTCTGTTATTTATCAACAGAGCTATTATTATTCCTTAAAATTAAGCAAAAAAATGGCAGTGATGTGGGGTTTCAGGATTGAGTTTGTTTTTAAAAAAATGCCCTTTTCTAAGTCAACATTAGTGTTCACTTTGATTTTTTATGAGAAAACAGGTTTTCGTCAATGTAAAAACTTTACATTATGGTTTATAAGTGATTATAATGCATTGCGGCACAAACTAGCAAACAATATTTGAAATTTTGAAAGCTATTGATGATGAAATGATGATGCACTAAACAATCACGCACTAAACAACGCAATAACGTATTACATATTTGCCACAATCATCATCGCAAAAAATACCTCAAATCCACTTTGTAAAACGTTGCACTACACGTTCCACCTTGACAATTTTTTTACTTTATAATTTTTTTTTTGATTTGCGATGCCTCCTAGCCTTCTAAAGCCTGCTGTATGTGTGATCGGAGAAGTCGGATACCTACAAAGTTCATGAAGTTGACCAACAACCAAATGTCCATCACAAGATGACTTTGAAAATCTGTGCATGCAATTGTTATCATCAACGAGTCTGCTCTACAAGAGATGAAGTATTATTATTACTATTGATCAAGTTTGCCCTTTTTCTTGGTCTCCTTCTAGCAAAATAGCTAGGCTGTTTTGTAGAGAGTATTTTGAACGCAGGTAAAATTATATAGATTCATATCACATTTCGTGTTTCGTATTATGCACTGGATTTCGTTATTTTTTTAACCAGATATCTTAAATATGTTTACCATCTAACAATATTACTTTTCAAACTGAATATTTATTTTATATTCATATCTGTTCCGTATGCATATGGATTTTATATTTTATAGTTGGTGTCCTTGAAGGAGCTACCATGCTAATGCCCAATTTGCACGGCACATTACATGTAGGTATGTATATATAAATGAAGCTCACGTGTGTGTGCTTCTTTCTAGAATATAGACTCTTAATAGGATGTAAGCGATGCAATAAGACATCATCATATTTTACATGCAGGGAAAAATAATAAATATATGTGAAGATGACAAGTGGTGTCATATCATGTGAAGCGGAAGGGAATTGGATTGAGTTTCTTGTGGTTATCGCATGATGTGTTGCATACGTAGGCGTAATTGTAGTACTGGAAAAGAAACTGATATTCTCATAGATACACAAATTAAATCTAGCATGATATAATTATATCATTGTAATTTCTAATACTTTCTTTAATAAAAATATGTATGCAATAATAATAGTATATGGATTCTTTATTTATACAGAATGGAGTGCTACCCAAAAGTCTTTTGTATGGTTTCACAGGTGAGGGAGGGAATGATAATATGGGTGATGTTTCTGTTAATTCATTTGCTGTCACATCAGTATCATACATATTTGCTTGAGGTTTGTTTTTTTATTGGGTAGAACAAACTGTGCCAGTATCTAGGATGATGAGAGGTGGATGTGGTGATGCAACTGGATATTTCTCGTTTTTGTTTGTTACGTTTCGTAGGATAAAATGTTGTTGAGTATTATTTAAAACCAAACCTGCCACTACTGCGATCCAGTACATTCGGCAGTCATCAACAACGCGGTACTATTCATTGAAATAAAACAGTAATAATAATAAAAAATTATCTACCCCCCCCCTTAAAAACCATAAAATTGATTTTAGTAAAAGAAAAAAAATAGAAAGCTAAAGGAT
Organism: Zhuqinia jingwanae; assembly: GCA_027744095.1. Taxonomy (NCBI): domain Eukaryota; kingdom Metazoa; phylum Arthropoda; class Collembola; order Entomobryomorpha; family Paronellidae; genus Zhuqinia; species Zhuqinia jingwanae. The sequence continues at coordinate 1,719 of JAHZNC010004400.1, read as the reverse complement.
AAACGTTTGAATATTCATGATTTTCTTCTAATAAATTGCGATGTAAAAGTTGACTTTCCAGAGGACCTAAATCACTACTGGGATATTTTTTAAATGTTCGTTTAGTGGTACCTTACATAGCGACTTGCTTTGGTTTAAGTTTTATTATGCGTAGAATTGTAAGGTTATCATGGGTATTCATGGTTTGAATGGTAAACAGTATTATTATTATTATTATGGTATCTCAAACTCAATATTAAATGGCATAATATTATTATTCCGTACTGATCTCAATGACCTCGTGGAAGATCTGGATAACACAAATTTGTAATAGGGATAAGTCGTCAATACCACAACCACATCCATGAAATGGACTCTTCCTCCTACATTTTATTTATAAGGTTTCACGATGAAAAGTAAATCGGATCAAGGTGTTGTCCTGCATATTATTCTCTGCATCCGTTCAAATAATACATTGACACAGTGTGCAGATAACGTGGCACACTAATTGTGTCATAAAATCAATATTAGGTATGTATTTTATTTGAACTTTGTAACCTGATCAGCCGCGACTGTATTTACAAAAAGCTTATATTTAGCCAAACAGCTAATCGAGTACATGGCACATTGACATATCTAAAATGAACATAACAAATTACGAGGCTTTTGAAAGTTTGTGCATAATATACATATGCTTGTGTAAACGATGAGTATAGGTATTTGCAAAAATTAACTTTCGATTTTTTGAGTTTGGACTGCCTACATAAACAAGATTATATAACACCTTTCATTTGTCAAATAATTTTACACCAAAACCATTATACTCAAATTAAATGCACTTTATGTAGCAGCGTACAATTATTATCTTGCCGTAATGTGAACATCGCAGATCGTCATCATCATCATCATCTTGTCACCTTTTTAGTCTGCAATTTATTTGCATAACAATAGTATTATGTACATGATTTGGTTCTTGGCCATGTATTGATGATAATATGATGAGTATGAGTTGATGAAGCTACCAGCAGCAACTACAGAAAACTCGTTTACTTGTTTGATATTCACACAAATACGAATATTTACTTATTATAACAAGACAAACATGGAGATTGGAATGGAATAGTTGAAAAACTTGAAATTATGGAAATGTGAATTGTTTGGTTGGATGAACCAACGATACAAGAGAGTTGTGCTCAAAACGCATCCTAGTCCATAATCACAAAAGTCAAAATAGACAGATGGCGTTTTGCATTTTGACATTACTTATTTGCTGATTACTCAAATTGGATTGTGTGCATACTTTTGAAAGGCTATTCCACTGCCTTTTGATTTAAATACACGATGACTTTCAAAGAATAATATGTCTTGTTGTAGCTTGCTAACAACAACATTCTACGAATGATTAATATTAGTGTGTTGTTTAATGATAACTTGCAGAGTTACTACGAAGTCATGACGTTAGACCTTGTTCCTCTGACTTCTGATCTGACATCAATTTCATTTCAGTTTAGTGCGTTCACGCTACACTATACTGAATCAATGCAATATCCATCAATAAACAACAAAGAGCTTTTATTTTAATGCAGTATTATTATTTTTAATCCCTACAAGATAAACGCTATCCAGTTTTTTTTGCTCGAGCAAAAACAAAGTTACCAAGAACTAAAGTTGGCAGCTTTCAGTTTTATACGAGAAAGCAGTACGATAAAAGGGGTTCACAATTTTTTTGTGAGAAATTTA
>JAHZNC010004399.1:0-37283 GCA_027744095.1 Zhuqinia jingwanae | reverse complement strand
TGTATGTTGCTCGTGAGATGTATCAAAGTAAACATAAAAAACTGAGTGCATAAAAATATAAAGAAATGTACTTTAGTTCCATTAGCGCGTACATCTATATATTTCGTAACTGCCTATTTATTAGGAATTTCAATATTTTAACTTTCCTTTTATACCTACATTAAATGCATTAAATGCCATTTTTATAGGCAACAAAAATCTCATAAAGCGTTTTTTTTCTCTTTCAGCAACAGCAGCAGCAAAACATCAGCTTTTAAAGTTAAGTGGCGATATGGAATAATGACGTTAGAGTTGGAAAGTCAAGTGCTGACGAAACGTATTTTGATTTTTGTTTTTTTTGCATAAAATATTTATTTAAAAATCCTTTCCCGACTATTTTTTAACGTGAACATGGTAACTTATCTCGTACATCATAAAAGCTAGAAAAATGCAAGTAGAAAGTATAAACATGGGGAAAAAGGTAAGTAGAATGTTGACTTACCCGCCCACATAAAGTCCTCTCCATCACTTACGTACAAGTGAAACTACACAAAAACATGTCTCCCTTTTTTATAAAAATAAATAAAATATTGATCAAAAATATTATATTCCTACGACCACAACAACCGTACTTTTTTTTATAGATATTTACAAAAAGCCAAATTTGAATACATGTAAACAAGACAGTTTTTTTTATTACTACAGCAAAACTTTCCATTCTATTTTTATCTTTTCAACATTTTTATCTCAAATTTACACCAGTGCACCACTTTATCGTATGCTTCCCTTTCCCTAACCCCATTATATTCTTTTATATTCAACCTAAACCAGCAGAGCTATAAAAAAAAACTAAAATAGAAGGAGCAGTGAATGCTTTTGTTGTGAAAGGACAAAATACAAGCGTTTTGCACAACTCTATAGAAATAACCGAGGAATCATGCACCTTTATACATATATTCGGCGGGAGTGGTACGTGACAGGATCATGATCATTAAGTAACAATGATGAGGAGGAGGAGGATTGAGGACGGCGAAGGCTTTAAGTATCATAATGACTGGGACTTTCATGATAAAGCATGTACTATTTCCTGTATCATCGTACCCACTCATCCCCAATTCCATTTACAACACCTGACGTGGGGCGCACTCACTGATGTTGATGTATATAGAATTATATAGAGTGTGTTGTCAGCAAGAACAAAATGTCAGGATGAATTATCAACATAAAAAAACAGTGGCTGGTAAAATATCACATCAAAATGAAAATGAGAATGCACGAACGATTGTGTCAACGGTGGTGGCAAGGGTATTGGGACTATCACTTTCACCCAATCATTCATTGAGTTTTTCTAGGGAACTGCTGTAATAACTTTAATCAACACAGCAAAAGATATAAAATATATTTGCCTATCATCATCGCCAACATGTAAGCATGTATGATTATAAATAGGTAAGTATGTAAATATCATAGTCAAGCAAAAAAAAAGATATCATCATACCCTCTTCGTTCCCAATACAAATTTTTTGTCATGCAATTTATCCGAAACACGAATATATTCGGTAGGAAAAAGATAACAAGATTGAATGAAGGGATGAGTGAGAGAAAACTATGTAACTTTCTCTCTTTCTCTCTCTCGCTTTCCCTCTCAGCTTACTTTTTTGGGTAAGGCAAAGAACGTAACAAAGTTATAATACCTCTCTAGCGTTTTCCTCGTCAATGGAGGTAAATCAATGCTACACTGATGCGGCCTCACAATCCTTCACGCCTTGATCATCATTATCTGATCACGTGTCAACTTGTTACAATACATCTCTTTTTTCACTTGAATATAAAATGGAGGAACATTTTTTTGCAACGTTTTTTTTTAAATATATGTCACTAGAATTTTTCTATGATGAAAATGCAAATAAGAAAAAAGTAACAGTTTGATTTGCCCTTGCCCCCACAGTAAAAAAAAGGAAGACAGTTTACTTTCATAGTCCTTCCTGTCGTCGTCTTTGTGTGAAAAGATAATAATAGGTATACATAATATGTATTACATACATTGTGTGTATATGTGGGAAATGCAAATTTTTTTCCGTACAATTTTCAATATTGCGTCTGTCAAGAAATAAAGTAAAGTGACAGAGAGGTAAGCCCCTTCTTCTTTTCTTCCTTTTGGACAGAGATGGGCAAAATACTTTTTTTCCATGAAAATACTAAATACAAAACACAGTATTTAAAATAAAAAATACCTTACGTATTTTCGAGTTGAAAATGTGCTTTAAAAAGTCGTAGATGTCCATAAAATTCCATTGATTTCATATAAACGTACGTTAAATAACTTAAATTCGCCCTTGTTAGTGCAAATTTTATCACTTTTACACAAAAAATCCATCCAAATATAGATAATGAGTCAATGCCTTTGACAAATTCTGGAGTAAGCGTCCAAAAAAGCGAAAAATGTATTTTCAGAAGTATTTTGCATTTTAAATACATTTTAGAACGATGGCTCAAAATACAAATGTATTTTAAATACACTTATGCTTTAAGAATCAAAATATTAAAATACAAAATACAAAAATGTATTTTTAATACAAGTATTTGGCCCATCCCTGTTGGAGTTATCCATGTTGTATCTATATAATTCTATACTAGATAATAAAATTATCTGTGTCGCTGCAAAATTGCTTTGTAAGCATATACATGCCATTTTTTCACTACTTTTACCCATTTAAAAAAAATCTTTTCCAATCCCAGCAACCAAAAATATGTAAAAATAAGTAATTGCATGCACGCGATAAATATTTATTTGTATAATCTTGTTTTTCAAATTGATATGATGAATTACTTCAATGACTTGAGAATAGAGATGTAGTAATTGAATGGAAGGAACTATGCAAAAAAAACAAGCAACAGTTAACCATGTAGGTATACTGCTTTGCTTACGGATGATACACGTAACAAGAAGGGTATCATCATCAGAAAGTTTTAAATTTCAACCAAAAACATTCCCGGTATTCTATTCATGTCTCAAGAACAAAATAATTTGTGAGTTTTACACACACAAAATGTATATAGTGGTAGGATTGGCGGTTTGGTGATAAGGATAGTAATTCGTCCCTACACACCACCAAAGTATTTATCTGCTTTTCAGTCCCGCTTTTTTTCTTCTGTTGCTGATACTGCCACGTACACACTTTTGGTTGACTGCTGCAGTTTCATTTCATTTCCAAGGACATCTTTCTAGTTTTAATATCGACCACCATTATCAGCATTTTTCATATTTGTCTGTCACTTTCTCTCTCGCTCTCTCTCTCTAGGAATTGAGGAAATATTAAACTTCCACCCCCTCTCTCTCTCTCTTCTGTTCAACTCCGATTTTGTATGATTTCCGTGGTTTTTAGAATCAATGTTTTTTGTACGTGTGCGTTCATGTGCGCTTAAGTGCCAACCAACATCAATAAATAAAATTCGCTAATAAAAAAGTGCATTAAACGAAATCGTAACAGGATAGTAAATAAAAACCACTTATTACCAAAAAATGCTGTCTGCAGACGTATGCAATTTCATGTAAAAACTTTATGATACCTCTTATAAGTATAAGAGCCATTTACACTAAAAAGTTAACCTTGACTACACATTGTACCTAATAGGTACTACTTATGCTGATTCAGCTTTCTATTTCTATTCTTAAAGTATACCGCGTGTTGTGTATAAGCGTTAGTTTATTTCTACTGACGATACTAGATAGCAACAGATTTTCATTTCATCTGTTTGTGATTTTACTGGTCATTCACTTGCTCCCATTAAATAATAAAGCTGAAAGACGTATAAATAAGTAGCTGAAGGTCAAGTTTGGATGGACTGCTGCTTGCTTTTTACTCCCAAGGGGAGCGAAAGGCCTCCAATCAACAGGGTTCTGAGACCTAAGGTATCTCTGTACCAAATATGAATACGTTTAACCGTTCTGAAGATATCGTGCCCACAGACTGATGGACTTATGTATTCATGCAATTAATTAGATATATGTATTTAACGTATACGTATATAGAATGTATATTTACAAAGACAGATAGAGAGAATAAACACACATGCATATGTAAATAATACAATTTCAGATGCCCTGATGACGCAGATTCAAGTACCACAAACTATACTTTTAACCTTCCTTTTTGTTAGAATATCACAGTCCAGTCGAAAGAAAAGTCATCCTTGTGATCGAGAGTCTGGAGCAAGCTCCTGAACAGTTGGCGAAGATACAGGTAATCAGGTTCTTGCTCGAAACGAAGACCGCGGCAATAATTTAGATACATCGCAAACTCGGCCGGATAGTCCTGTGGGAAAAGAAAAATATTAACCCATATTAAAAATATGTATTGAATTCATAAGTACGAATTTTATTAACAGTAACAGGGTGACATATACCCTTAACAACTTTCAAATAGTTCACCTCGCAAAGGAGTTCTACCGAAGTCGAAATCTTCTTTTCACGTATTTTCTTTAGCTTTTGCTTTGCTCCTTCCAGACCTTGCCAAGGAAGGTTTCCTCTCATCAAATACATGATTATATAGCCCATAGATTCCATGTCGTCACGTCGGCTGGAGAGAGTGAACAGAAAATAAAACATTCCATATCATTATGTACATTGGTTTGAATGGAACTATGCTCCCCATTTTAATACACAAGCTAGCAATTGAAGTGACAACCTTACCTTTGCACAACACCATTATGAGCGTTGATTGAAGCGTAGCGAGCAGTGCCTATGAAATCTTTTTCTATGTATACATAATAGGGATTGTGCTCTCCAGTCTGTGAATCCTGATATTCCCTGGCTGATCCAAAATCGATCAGATACAACTACAAGGTAAAAAGGTTGTGGTAATCAAAAGGTCCACAAGAACATGATCTTTAGTATAAAAGGCCGATATAATTGTTCATGATTAGTGATTACCTTGTTACAGTCTTGCCCAGTCCCTATGAGAAAAGTCTCTGGCTTGAGTTCACAATGAAGTGCGTTTTTGGAGTGAATAAATTCCAACCGATCAATCATCTGCTCTGCCAGCAGAACTACAGTTTTCATGCTAAATTTTCGTGAGCAAATGTTAAAAAGGCTTTCCAACGAGGGTCCAAGTAGGTCCATGGCGAGGACACGCACTTTGTACTTCATTTCAAAGCCATACCATCTGAAATTCAGGTTCACGATCACACGCACGGTTAGTAGCCACTCAATCTAAATTGTTTCAACTTTCAAATATTTACAAACGAAAAAATGCTGAAATCGAGCTGTTAGCATACCCACTAACTGCTCAGTACTTACTGGGTATGAGGAATACCTACTCCACCCTCCAATTTCTCATATATTTTGCTCTCAAATAACAGTTTCCACGGAGCTTGAAAGCTCTCCAGCTTTAATACAACTTTCTGTAATTTCCAGAAAAGATCAAAAAATAGAATAAAAAATATTCACCACCACAGTTAAATTTGTTTATCCAACTTGAAAAAGAAGGGATCATTCATTTTATCTTATTTTTTTAAATGGTCACTAAACATCATTTTTTTGAGTTGATTAACACATTTTATTGATGTATTTGTGTCAATCAACGCCCTAACGGTATTTTGAGGTGAGGTGGGTGAAATCAATCGCTCAAAAATATTACAAGATACTTCAAACTAAATGAAAATATATTTATTTTACCTCTCCACTTGCTATGTTAATTGCTAAGCTAACAACTGTTCCAAATGCTCCGGATGCAATTTTCTTAACTAACTGATATCTCTCTCCGACTATGAAATCTTGTCGGTGTGTATGGGGTGTCATGATTGGTTACCACAAAAAAAACTTGAAATAATAGGTCAATAAATAATTTTTATTTCATCTCCTTTCGTCTCTCACTTGTCGTATTTCCTAACTTGAAAATTATTGTGCAAGTTTTCCTTTTATTCTCCTCTTTTATTTTACGAATACAAAGCAGCCATTTCGTCTTCATTCATTCTGTACAAATTTGTTTATCATCAGACCACTAGGGAACATTCATTTAAAAGGTTTGAGCAAAGGGGGAGGGGGTGCTGGAGTCGTGTTATCCGCCATTTAGCCCTAATATTAACATTTCAAACAGAAGAGGAAGGGGGTGCAAAAAAATGGGAATTTGATTTATCAAACCTTTCAAATGAATGGTCCCCCCTACTAGCCACCATTATATTACCATACTCTGTATTATACAACCACTGAACCAGAGCTAGGCGGGCCACCGGTAGCTCTACATTGCATGCGTAGCCGTTTTGCCGCCATTTCATTACAACCATAGCCAATAGCCATACGTACATGTTTGCTTGTTTTGATGTTGTGCAGCTGTTTTTAGATGTAAATTCAAAACCAAATAGCTTATGAACTTAAAAACCACCATATGCCTCATTCTTTATGGAATTGACCTATTAAACTGTTTATACAAAGTGAATTTTGGATAGGATGGAGGAACATGCGATACAAGATCATCGATCTTCAATCCGAAAAACGCACTGAATATAGAAGACGTAGTTTTGCAAATAAATAACGTTGAATGGCTCGATGCTCGATACAATTCACAAAGATTTGAGTTGGAAATCAGGTAAAAATATTCAAAACTTGTATGCTTGAAGTTGGCTGCATACTTTCTAGGTTAGCATTCGCTTCTGAATCGGTTATTGCATGACTTTTTTGCTGAAATGGTAGCGCAGTATTTCTTTCTTCTGGAAATTTTCTGGAAAATTAGGACACGAAAACACGGGATGCTGCATTTTTTAAATTCCTTCTTCAACGATATTAAATTCAGCACGGCATTTTAAAGGAAAATTCACGTTTTTCTCTTGGTTAATGGACCTTCTATTAATATATCCCTTGTGCGCAGCCAAGGCATTGTCTGATTTAAAATCCATTCCTCACAAATCGAATCACCGCAATGGTCCTCTTATGTGAATTGATTGCTTGTTCCGGAAAAGTTCATCCAATTTGGCAAACGACCCTGCGCATGGCGAGCACTGATGACGAACTCCTTTGTGCTATGACCAAATATTTAAATTATGTTCAGACGAAAATTATCTTTGCGAAAATACGCATTACTGCAGATGTGACACTTGAATTTCTTTTTCTTTATAGAGACAACTGAGTGACTGGTAGAAACTTAAAGCCGTTGTGCATTTCCTGGTTCTGACATGTTTTCAATCATCTTCGCATTTATCGTGTTTGTTTTTAGAGTTTCCAACCAGCATTTTATATTGGAATGTATATTATATTTACTTATCACAAGATGACTCTACATCCTATATATGCAAAATGAACAAAGGAAAAGAAACAACATCCTTTTTTGGAAATATTGTTATCCTAATTTCTACAAGAAACCTACAAAAAGATTATTATCAGCATCCCTTTCCATTTCACTTCTCACGTCGTACTTGCTTGGTTCTCTACCCAGTGCCAAACCGGTCGCAATGAATCCTTAAAAGTGTGTTTGTGTGTGTGTAATGTATACGTCTCTCTATTTAAAAACAAACCTAAATTTCCAAACAAGAACAAACTTTATTTGTTCCATTCCCATATCATCTTCGTCTTCGCCTCCTTCATATTTAAGTATACACGTATATATAGACCCCACCCTACACAAGTGCATTTGCCAATGACAGGGACAAGGACATCCTAACCAGTTCCTCTATTTTTCTCATCATCTTTATCAACAGCGTCGTCAATCGTCATCATCATCCTCCATCTCATGAGCATCGTGTCGAATTTTCCACCATTTCTCCAGTTGAGTAGGTAGCAGTAGTCTCTCCATCATTTTGTTGTGTACTATCCCCATCAGCCTCACAGTCTCCTCAAGTCCCAGCTCAGCCTTGCAGAAGCATAAAACATGCACAAGGAGAAGTGTTGTTGGTATACTTTTTTTTCTAGGAGAAAACTTTCATGAATACAAAACAAGCTCATTAATCATGTTCTCTCACTTTTTCTGCACGACAGAGTAATTTGAAATGAAAGTCTTTGCATTGGCTCATTTCAAATGCCCGTATAAATTAAATAAATAAAAGAGGGAGCAATAAGCAAGAGCAAGCCTCTCAGTACTTTTATAATAGCAATGACAACAACAGCAGCACTAGAAGCATTTCACCCACCACCACCGAAAACAAAAATAACAACTAACAACTTCATTTAAAGCCTGTTGTTCACACACACACACAACACAGAGCCGCCTTCATCGAAGAAAAAAAGTTCATTATTGGGTTTGTTTGCATTTCTATAAAACTTATCAACGCTGCAGGAGTTCCATTCAGCCAAAATAATGAATGCGACATCCTACATCATCGTCGTCCACTTGCGTGCCCTAAAACTGGGCACATATGTACATACATAGATTTATATAGGCGCTTGTATAACCGAAAATGGTTTTTGTTGTAGAAAATTGTAGAAACTCGTTAACTTTTTTTATTGGTGTTCAATATTCACTATCTAACATTTACTCAACTTTCTTCATCAAGAACTGTTCACTTTCTTATTTATTTTGCTAGTTTATTTCTAATTACAACACCATCGGGCTGTCAACAATGACACCATTTCCAATGTTAATTTTACTCTATAATTTGCTAAACAAGAGTAAATAGAGCAACAAAACAGGGAAATAGCAAACAAAGATATAGAGAAAGTGTAACGGCAGGAGCAGGGGAGCAGGATTATTACACTTTGAGTAATACATACATAGATATTGAATAGTGAAAAATTGCAAAATAAAGTGAAATAAAAAAAGTTTTTTTTTTTCAAGTAAAAGAAAGGGAAGAAATTATTTGCTTGGTGTACAGTTTCGGCTTTACAACGAACCTTCACCTTTATAATTTGGGTATTAGTTAACAGTAATTTTAGTACAATGACAACTTTGGTTATTGGTTGAAATTGTTATGTTATTACTTTTCCAGTCATTCTTTTCCTTACAACAGTCCACATAACAAACGTAAACAGCAACCATAAATGCAATAATAGTAAGTATTTATGCTGCTAGCACTCAAAGGACCATTTTGTTTCCCTGGAACCACTCGACTGACTTATCAAATTGACACTGTGCACTGACCCTAAATTGCAACTTGATCATGTTTCCCACTACAGGGAATTGAGTAACCTTATATTACGAGTTTTTGTAGCTAGACAGTCGACATCCAACAAATGTTACGCAATTGTATTTTTCCCTTTTTTAAAAAACAATTATACATAGAATACATAGAAACAATTATACATAGAAACAATAAGAACGAGTATATAGCATGCGGACGGAGTGTATTCTTGTAGGCATATAAAATACGTGAATTTACAAGACAATAAGATGTAAAACGGAGAGACAATTCATCTTTCACGAATCTGCTTGAAGAATGTGTTGTATAGTTGGTTGCAAAGTATAAATACGTAGTAGCTACATCAGCATGTCATGTCACATGACTGAACTTGAAGTTTTTTTTTTCATGTGAGAACCCTCTTGTGCCTTACAATTCTTAAGAAGGAGCCAGTAGTCAACAGAAAGATGGTATTATTTTTAACGAGTACTCCTATAATTTATACCAGAACAATTTATATATATGTGTATTTATATATACGAATATTTATATATACTTGAGCTTATATTTCATGATGACTGTCACAAAATACCCCACCTTAAAGAAAGAAAAAAAGGAAGAAAAAGGAAAGAAAAAAGTACTCATCATTCTTGTACTTTTCAGCTTTTACTGAGAGAGTCAGTCAAGTTAAAACTCAAGTGAACAGTGAACCAGGTACCTATATTGTTCACAAGCCCTTTAGTTAAGACAGTCAACGAGTGCTCAAAAAATGACAGTATTTCCACTTCCTTTCTTTTTATTCATTACTACTTGCTACACACTTTTTTTGCTGGCACACTGGTAATGATGACAGCGACTGGAATATCTTGTGATTTCGTTCTATCTCATCTTTTTCTTGTACTTCTTTTACTGCACACAAAGGAATTAAGATGGAAGTAAAATAAAAAAGTGCATCAGCAGGACCGGTATTTATATATATATATATAGGGATTTTACAGAAATATAAATATGGGTTTTTTTTACCAGGTCCTGCTGCTGTGCGGGTGTGCGATGGTGTGAGAAGAAACACTAAAAATATAACGGCTCATCAACTATAAGCAGGTATGTAGTAGCATTCATCCATCCGCACACCAGCCAAGTAATTTGGAAGAGAAAGCGTAGCAGATCTGGAAAACGGGAACAAAAAAATGTTTGGTGAATGCATCAATGAGCATTTTATTACTACCACTGTGAAATTGCAACCCAAGTGGCAAAGAAAGTTTGTACAAATAGAAAGTGGAGTGTGAATCAGGCTGAATGTGGGGGGGATGATGAAAATGAAACTGGAGCGGAATTGAAAGGGAAAATGAAAAGAGAATAATAAAAAAAAGAATTGGAAAATTCGTTCACAAAAAAAGGCAAATATACCTCCAAGTCATCATAAGGAGCAGCTGTGTGCTCCAAAGTATTAATAAAATTGCTGCTATCTAACTAGTCAGCATGGCTGTTGAAGACAGGTTGATATTTTTTATTCACAATGGTGAACACTACAACTTGGCCAATTTAGGAAGATTAAAACAATCAGAAGGGTCATTGTGTAAATATAAATACACATACACATACATATGTGCTTACACTCGTAACAAAAACAAAATCTTTCCATTTATAATCAGTTAGAGTGGATACTGCGGTTAGTATTGCGTATTGTTTGTTGTTAGCCTTGTAAATAAATACCTGTGTGTGCCTTCATTCATCCCTGCCACTCGAGGGCTCTAAAAGAACAACGGTAACGACACATAATCCTTTTTTTTTTGCTGCGAATAAAGTGAAAACGTTAGCAAAGTCAGCAACACACTATCACATTGCAATGCAATGAACATTTCTGATTATGATCGTCAAGGTGACAGGATGATGATGGATGATGATAGTGAAAGCATTTTTGTGTAGTACAGAGACAGAAGAGTTGCAGAGATATCTCTTTCGCCGTCGTTTGACTGACTATGACTCCACACATCTCAACTCACAAAAGCAAAAGGACAAATAATGCTTTCCCTTTTCATCTCTTTCTCCCTCTCTCATTCTTTCGCTCTTTTCATTTCTTTTCGTCCATACTTCCTTATTTTCCTAGCTTCATACATGATTGCGCAATAACTTTCTTTGACTGCTGACAATCAAACTTTGCTGTTGTTCAAATAGAGAGAAAAACAAACCTGCTACTGGCTGTTGCACCTACTTTTATGTGCAAATATATTGTATTTAGTGTCTATTTACAGCTCCCAAACGGTTTAATGACGAACGTGAAAGGTAGAAATCCTTAAATTTTATAGGCAACTTAAAAAAGACAAGAATATGCATACACAAAAACATAACAGTGACAGTTTAATAGCATTACACCTGCACTTTTGAGCAGTAATTAATTTTTTATAGATACATTATGCAAAGGTGTCAACATTCAACATACCTACGTTAAGAAAAATAGATGAAGGTAAAAAGTCACATACTTTTTAACTGGATGTTGACATGTTGAGTTATGATGTGTGAGTTTATTTTGGAAAATTAAATCTAAATATTATTGAGCATTACGAGAGATTATTTGCATCGGTTGAGATTTTACTTCACCATTCTCTTCGAAAATTATTTCCAATTTTTTTTAAATTGTCGTTCAGTGTATTGAGTTTACACGCTTCAAAGTTTACAAACCACTGCTAAATACTGCAAACATGTCAAAGTTGGAATAAAACATACTGCCAAGTTTAGTTTACCATAAGCTTTTTTTTAGCAATGCGGTAAAATAAATGTAATATAAGGTTTCTTCTTGGAAATTGTAATAAAAAGTTGGAAATTGTATTTTCATAAAGTTTGTTCTTCGTTTTGTTGTAGCCTTTAGGCGTAGCTAACCACTATCATGTCCATGTCTTGTATCCGATTGTAATGAGTAATGACTGATGCATTAAACACTTTAATAAACTCAATAGCAACATCCTCGCATTTTCACATAAACTTTGAAGACACACAAGTGTTTTGACTTTTGAGCAGAATTTTCGAATTAAAAGTTAAATATTTCATTGAAGCTTCGTCAAAAAATGTTGAAAATCAAACAACAATTGTACACTTTTGTGTTTTTTTTCGATTTTCCTCTCTCAAAATAAAGGAGGAACACCCTTTTTCAGTGGTGCATGTTTGTGTGTTAATTGTTATAAGAGGGAGAGGAGGAAGGCGCTTATTTAAGTATTGTTTGTGGGAAAATGAATGAGATTGTTGGCTGCTCATTTACTAATGGTGATTCATCGTCCTTGACCTGAAACTCTGACACTCTGGTCTGGGAAGGAAAGAGTAGCTAGAACTTTTATTAAGTTGTATCTATCCCACCGCTTTTTTATATTTTGTCCAGGGTTGTCTGTTGTCCGCATCTAGGTAAGTTGGTTTCTGACGGTTTGTATTTCGATTTCGGTACCGTATTACAGATATCTTGGTCACGGTTGTCAAACCAGTGAAAGTTAGACTGTCAAGTGCACTCCACCCTTAATGATAAGAGGTGGAAATGAATATGCTAGCTACGTGGTATGATTGTCTGTAGAAGATGAAAGCTAAATCCTGAAGCCATTAAGTCATATTCATGTGAACTACCTTTGAAAAACAACCTTCAGCTAATATAGTCAACAAGGCAGTGTTTCAAATTGAAACTTTGAGCTTTGATCGAGATCTACTCCACGATTACTCTACCCATCCCTCCCCATATTACTAATAAATATTAAGTATTTGAAATGTTTGGCGGTTTATTAAAAACCCTATATTATTTACATAAATGGACTACTCTACCTCCCACCTGTCTATCTCCCACCGTCAACCTTTTTTCGCGGTTATTATTTTACAACGTTATACACCGGTTTATCCTAATTTGTGATGTGGAGTTAGACAGAGAGACTAACTTTTTTCTAGCACTGCTACTATATACTGGATTGCTACTGGAGTATGTTTGTTTTCCAACTTGCTATATCCATAATATGCCTATCTAAGGCCTACCTCCACAACCATCTTTCTCCTCCATTCCACCGCGATCGTTCAGTGGAATGAGTTTAAACTTCTGGTGTGGTGTTTGTTTGAGGACGCGCGCTCATTACTCAAACCAAACTACTTCTTCAACGAGCAAGTATTATTATTGAACTTGGAGGGAGTCTCACAACATTTTTGTTCCCTTGCTTACAGCCAAAGTAAGTTAATAAAGCCATCCATTATTATTATTACTCTTTCTGCCAAAGAAAGTATACTTGAATAATACAAGTCCACATACAACAAGCAGATGTTTGAAAACTTTTTTTTTCGAAAGGAGAAAGAGGGAATGTGTAATGGAAAGATCCGATTCTACCGAAGAAGTTCACATTAGGTGACCAAAAAAAATGGATTCTAGTTTACATGAAACCATGCATGTGGCGATTGCTACACCAAAAAGTTCACGAAACCCATACTTTTCGTAATAACAATGAAGGCACTATGCAGCCTGGAAACAGACTACTATATCCTCTATCTATAAAATAAATAAATCCCTTTTTAAAACAGGCAGATTCAAAATTATTAGCATTCTTTTCATAAAAAAGCATAGTTATAGCTTTATGGATTTTTGCGATTATACCAAATATAATCGAATTAAACAAACAATTCTTGTTCATAGCTGTTTTTCCATTCCCAAAATGAATAAATTAAGACTGATTCCATTAAAATGACAACAAGAATTTTCTACTTGAATACAAAATCCTGTCTTGCAATTTAGCACATTAGAAAACAAAACTTAAATGGTGAATGGCGTATGATAATATAACTAGTATCTTAAATCACATTTTAGCAAGAAATTGCTATTGCCATGGTGATTAGGTGAGTTGAAATGAAAGGGGTACACACGACAACACACCAATCAATAGAATGCATACAACAAGAGCAACCTCATGTAGCAAAAAAAATCCTACATAAAAAAACAGGAAGAAACCACTTCAAGCTCTTATATACTTTTGAAGATCTGAACTCATCAGAATGTTTCAAGTTAATTAGCTGTATATACACTCAGCTGAGGCACATACTTTTGGATTTGAATGGTGTTTTTTTTCAGTAGTAAACTTAATCTTTAAATGAATTCCTCCCTCTGCCCATAAGAAACACACATCACATTCAGGCAAAGCACTTTTATATCCAATAAATACTCTCTCTCTCTCTAGAGCAAAATCGAGAGAGAAAGGGAGAACGAATGTGTTAATGCACTTAACGAGAGTATTCGTGAAGAAAAAAACAAACAATTGTGGATATAATATAACGCTGTGTGTACAAAGTCACAGTGCATTTTCCTATTTTTTTTTTGTTTGGTTGAAGAACGAAGAAAGAAAGCAACATTCAAGGAAATTACTTTTTCTCGGGAAATCAGTTAGTGAAAAGTACAAAGCAAAACTCTTTCATCAAATTCACACCATCATCAAGAGTTGTTGTAGTTGTGACTCTGACGACTTTTAGTTCTGCAGACAGAGAGTTGCAGCAACATATATATTTATGTGGGTATGCTTGATAAAGCTAAACGAGAACGAGATTAGGAAAAGTTGATTGGAATTGTGAGACGGGAAGGAAATAAAAATGAGACAAAATGTCAGAGAGATAGATAGAGAGTGAGAAAAAAACTAGTGATGGTCCATCATCATTAACGCCGCAATCCGTGACATAAATATATGACACATGACTGTGTCGGATGATATATGCATAATATCTGTATGTTATCCTGTTTTAGTACATTTTTACAGGATTAAGTAGATGACTGGGTTGGCAAAAAGTTTTTTGTTTAAATTCCAGTAAAATAATCATATCTGTTTGGTTGGCTAGTGAAATTTTTTTTTGAGACAGTAGATTTTTTTCTCAAACAACCATATGGAACCCATGCTATTATTATTTCAAAGCAATAAATTATTTTATTTGAATGACGCAAGTCATAAGTTACAAGTTACAATGATACAACTATGAACTAGAGAAGTACGTTATATTATGGTTTAATATGAAGTACAAAAATTAATTCGCATTTTTTCTGTTGTTTTTAATACGGTGCAATGCGTGGGAGGAAAAATAAAACAAAATAAGGATAGGTATACTCACACAAATATAAACAGTATTTGGATGAGTCATGTACAAATCACGTTGTGGTTGTGACTTAAATACTC
The DNA here is from genome assembly GCA_027744095.1 of Zhuqinia jingwanae. Taxonomy (NCBI): domain Eukaryota; kingdom Metazoa; phylum Arthropoda; class Collembola; order Entomobryomorpha; family Paronellidae; genus Zhuqinia; species Zhuqinia jingwanae. The sequence continues at coordinate 22,092 of JAHZNC010004399.1, read as the reverse complement.
TTCGTGTAGTATATTATGTATTAAGTATGTTGACGTTTGATTTTCTTCAATACTTTGATTTTCGACGTTTGGTTAAAAAAGAAGAAAAAATAAGTCAAGTCAGAGGCGGATACACAATGACTCATGCCACACTCTCTAGACGCACATGCTAGACGAAAATCTTGTATCTGGTTTCCTCCTATGATATACTTTCAAATTCTTACAAATGATAATAATTAGACGTCGAATTTAAGACGACGTATTAAACAGCAGGATTGTAGTTTTGTAGCTGCATGTATAGTATACAATGTAGAAACATATTATAACGTATATATATTTTAGTTTTGTATATATTTACTCGTTCATCCTCTTATTTATTCGAATGTGTGTGCATTGTTGAGGCGCATAAATTTTTGGCAGTTGACGTTGACATTGAAGCTTGCAAATGTGCCCATCTCATCTGCTGAAAAAAAAACAATTATTTGGTGAACGTATAAATACGATAATTTTGTAAATACATGGACGTTTTACTACGCCATATTATAGAAATTGAAATTTCGTCTCGGAACATGAATATTATGTGTGAATTGATCAAAAAAAAATAGTACGTACTAAAATGTAATGCTTAATAGGACTAAGCATTTAAACGTAAGTAGCATGTGCTGAAAAATAATAATACAAACGGATTTGGTGTATATATCCATTTTGGCTACAGAACAGCAGCTGGACTACTCTGCTGGTTTGTTTGATGTAGTATGTAAAAAATACTCTTCCAATTACTGTAATTGTCTCTTGGGGATGGATACTAAATATCGCAAATCCTAAACCACGGGGTTTATGTGTTGTATAGTTTTCACTGAACAAGGCTGAAAATTCTGGATACTTTATGCTGGGAGGGAGGGGGAGAAATGCTACATTTTTATCTGTCCGTCTTACCAAATCTAATTTTCATGTAATTTAGGTAACAGATATTATTTATAGATCTGGATCGGGTTGAAGGGGAAAAAAGTCGTTGTAAATGTATTTATTCAAGATATTATGTATTCATTCTTATGAGAAAATCCACAATTTGCAATTATGATCAACTGGCTCTTGGCTACATTCCTTTTATTACAACTTTCTATTCATATTTCACATTTTTCTACTTATTTTTATTCATATCCGTTTACTCTATTTATTTTATTACAAACGGTTATACAACCAATCTTTTCAAAATATTATATATTACGCTTAAATTACTTGAATCTGTTTTCCAACAACACCACTGCTGCTGATGCTGCTGCAGTCCATTCCACATATTATATGAAAACGTGAAATGCATAAAGTCATTATAAACAGTAGAATAGTACTAATAATATGTAATATGTATATTCGTCATCAAGCTCATCCTTTTCCATGTGAGCATGCTTATATAATATTTTTTACCAGTTGCAAAAATGTGAGAGACCAAAATAGCAATGGGTCATGCCAATGCCAAGAAACGGAAAAAAATAAACGGAACTCTGTGCTGAAATATAAAAGCAAAGTAGGAAAACGAAGAATCACAAAAAGAAGGAAGCAGCAGCTCCTTCTTCCTGTGCATAATCTTGTGGAATATGGATTGGAAGGCGTTATCCAATATTATGTAAATCTACTTCTTTGTGTAAATATTACACATGGACAACATTATTAAACATATAAATTTTTGTCTTCTTCTTCAACGTATGCTCTTCTGGCTCGACTGCTGCTTCTTCTTCTTCTTCCTCCTCCTCCTCCCCAACAACTCCTCAAATTATGCCAGAAACACACGCACACACAAGAAGCATGAGCAAAAATAATATGCAAAGCTTGTATAATGATCATCATGTTTGGCATTTGTGTACTACTACTGCATATTATCTCAAATTTTGAAACTTCCCATTTCTTAATTCACTTTTTACCCGGTTTACATTCATAACATCCATATGGCCCATCCTCACCATCCTGCACTCATACTTGAGCTCGTTTAGTAGTAGCCAGTCAATTTTTTATTTTAAAAAATCTTCGTAAAACCAAAACATCACAGCATAGAAGCATTATAAGCAGCAGCATCAGTAGTAGTAGTAGTAATATTAGTGGTTGGAAGAAAATGTTCATGGTAACGACGACAAGGATCACTATTATCATTTAAAAAAATGAAAATGGAAGGAACGTGTTTGTCACTACGTAATGTTCGTTCATAGTTCATATGTGAGTATGTGTGTGCACGAGGGGGATCCGTCCTTCGAAAACTAGGAATTTGGAATATTGTCTCAATAAAGCCGATGACGATGATGATTATGATGACGGCGATAACATGAAGAAAAAAGTGACGGTGGAAGTGATGGTATGGTGGTGGGTGGCGTTTTTTTATTTGCATAAATATTACATGGTGAACTGCACCAGAGACAGAGAAGCATTTTTTTCTGTGGATATGTGTGATGATGACTATGATGAGATGAGATGAGATGATCTTCATTATGACTAAGAAGGCTATATGAGTAAAGCAAAGAAGGCAAAAATCATCATCATCATGATTTGCTTAGCAATTCGTATGGTTGTCTTTGCAGACATTTAACCGTTGCATGAATGTAGTTTTATTATTATTATTATGAAATAGTACTTTCCATTCGGTTTTTGTGTGGATATTACACGTTGAGTTTTGACGGTGATTCCAGAGAGTGATTTCTGGGACTAGAGTGGTGGTGATGGTGACCATGAAAATTATTATAATAATATTATTATCATGTTGAATTGCCTCTAATCTTTCTTACAATTAAAGTAGGGAAAACAAACACGTTGCATTTCATCATCCGATTATTTGACATCATTTTATCCTCCTTTATACATTTTTTTTGTTATTTTGGACTGGGACACAGATTGGTCACATAATTTATACGTTTCTCGTTATTCTCATGTTATTAGGAGGATTTACATACGCAACCCACACAAAAGATTATAAAAGTTGTGGGCTTTTAGGAGGAGGTGGTCGTTGGTGGCTGCTCTGTGTGTTGTTTTTTTTTCTTATGTATTTTTACTTTTGAAATCACTGACCCGATTTCTCTTGTTCGGAGTTACCGAAGTAAAAAAAAGTGTTTTATTTTAATTTTATTTTCTTGTGGGAGTGTAAAAAAAGTGTGTGGTGTGAAGATACGTAAGAGATCATCGTGATCATCAGATCAAGACTATTTACAAGTTTTTATATAAGTATTATGTAGTATCATCAATCGGCAATCCAAGGGAAAAAATACATATTTATAAAGGCCAACCAACCAAATTTTCGTCCTATCAACAACAGTAATTCACGCAGAGAAAGAAAGAGAAAAATAACGCAACAACGAGAGGAAAAACAGAGTAAAATATATATTATGTGAGATGGTGAGTGAGAGATATAACAAAAATCCAAGTTGATATATAAAAACCTATAAAAATATACACAACATGCTTTAATAAGTACTCTTTTTACGTATTTGATTTTTTGATATTTGAAATAAATTATATAATAGCATGTTATAAAAAAAAATTTTTTTGCATCGTTTTGTTACATACCTCTGATATGTAAAAGAGGAAAAAGTCAATGGTAACATAGCACATAACAGTAATAATATTATTTTATATTAAAAATATATACACACTACACTACTCTCTATTGGTTTTGACGACGAGAGGCCGTTTGAAATTGGAACGATAACGACGCGACGGAGAATATGTAACAAATTTTTTAGTCCAAAATTTGCATACAGCACCATCATCATCCAACCAAAAAACACACAAACACACACAAAATAATAACTTTTCATCATTTAGTATACACACGCTTTTATTTATCTTTCTAATTGTTCTTTGTTTATTATCCATGTTATTATCGTTTGAAAAACATTCAAAGTTCCTTTGGTCTAAGCGAATTGTATTATTATTTTTTGTCAGGAACGGAAAAGTGATTTCGAAATATATTTTCTGAAACAAAAATCAGCAATTATTATTATCTATCTATTGTTTATTATTTGACGTAATTTTATTTATTATTATTATTATTTTATTTTGTTTTCCAAGTGTGATTAAAACTAATTAAAACACGCCAAAGTGTTAATTTGAGAACAGGGGACAGGGTTCTTCTAAATTACCTAGTTTACGGTACAAAAACGATGCCACTTATTTCAAATGGAACGACTGAGCAGTTGCCACCGTGGGTCAGACAGCCAATAAGAACGAAACAAGTAACCAAAACCAACCAATCGGTTTACTTCATAATCATCTTTGTCACCTGTGACACATTTTTATAGATTTTTTTTTCTCTAAAAATTACTTTTAAAAGTAGCTTATTATTATTATTACTATTACCAATACACACCTAGCAAGTTCTCTCATTATTTTTTTTGAAAGCATATAAATACAATGCATATCTTCAAAGGAATTATAATAATGAATGCATAAATATAATGATACCCGAAAACCAAACGTTTCAATACTTACAATTGTTTCGGTACCAAAGCCTCCTTCCTGAGTCATAGTGATTGTTTTGATGAAAGAAGCCCTCTGCTACTTCTCTGCCCCTGTACCTGTAATTTTTTTTACCTTTCACCTTCCTCTTTTCAAATTAATGTAAGGCATCATCAATTAGTAAAAAGTAATCATAGCCTCTCAACCAATCAAAAGTCAAGCAATATACCTATGTACAATAGGCATATTTTTAAAAAACCAAACCAAAAATAAAATTGTAAAATTTTCCAGTTGGCAATTTTCTGCTCTTAATATAACTGCACATGATTATTTTTGTATTCATTATTTTTTTTAATGAAAGAACAACTTGTCAAACAAAGTTTTAAATACCAATCCTTAGCGTGCGATAGTCCCAGTCCAGTCCAAAAAGTTAATTCTCTAAAAGTTTTGTGTTTTGTCCTCCTGTTTTTTGTGTGACACTTTTTTCATGTTTTTAGGTGTAAATACAGTAAAAGTGTATAGTATTGACTTTCTCTTCTGACCTCCAAATGAAAGAGACATTTGATTTGATCATAGACATAAAAGTATTGTTGACATTCATCATCGTCATCACAAAAGATCAATAACTAAAATATATACAAAACATTGCTTGATCAGCATTCAGCACAACTCACGAAATACTCACGAACAATACATACTCATATCTGATTGATGTATCATTAATTATCGTAACAACAACACTACAATACATTGTTATTCTTTATATAAAAAAAATTAAATTAACAACTTGAAGAAAACACGTAACAGTTGATTGGATTACTGACGTGTGTGAATATGTGTATGTGTGTGTTTGTGTAGGCGAGTGAAGTGCCGTGGAGAAAGAATCTCAAGAGTACCGGAGGAGGACCTGTTGCAGCGCCCCCAACAACAACAAAAACTAATGCGTCGAAAGCAGTCCCGGCAGCAGCAGCACCAACATCGGGTCCCCCACCTGAGCAACCGAAAACGACAAAATTACAGATTAATTTGAAATCAGTAAAGAAGCCGGATACCCCGACTCAACCCGCACAGACTGAGAAGCTCCCGGTGGTCCAGTTAAATCCAGTGCTTCCGGATACCAAAACGACGACTAACAAGCCGCCCACTGGAAAAACAATTCCGATCACCATTCAGAAAACAAATACAGCAGCTCCAGCTGCCTCAGCTGGAGACTCACCTGCTAAACCACCTGCTGTAACTACCACGACAATCCCAATTCAGCGGGTACTACACCATGATCCGCCACCTACCCCTAAAACAACCCCAGTCAAAACGGAAAGCAAAATGAAGTCGTCAAAGGCTGCTAAGGACGCCAGCAGCAAAAGTAACAAAGCATCTGCAGTACCAGTGTCTGACACTAAAATGGCGCCACCACCACCGCCTCCCGCACCACCTGCTCCTCCCCCGCCACCTGGTGCACCTCCTCCGCCACCTCCACCTCCAGGTGGATTTAATGGTAAGTAAATATAAATAATCGAAAGGAAAAAAAACCACAGAGTTATTTTATCGTCTGTGTGCTATTCGATTGCATTGTTCTTAGCCGTTACAATAAGCACCAAATACATATATGGAACATATTTTGTGTTAGCCTTTTTATCAAATTCACAAGACCAACAATCAAAACTGGTTACTAATCCCATATTTCGCTGTCTTCTGGCTTACATTTAAATTCGTCCTCTCCATTTAGATTTTCTGGAAATGGCCCGTTTTTTCACATTAAAATATGTATAGAAATGAAATAAGGAAATTTATCTGAAATAGTGCTATACATTCTAAACCCATTTGAGTGCAATTTGGTGTCCAAGGTTTTCACAGGAGCTAAGGATCAAGTATTGAAGCAGTTTATAATATACCAAAAATGTAATACGGCAGACGCGCTCAACACAATACAAAGAGTTATGGTAGTCTTAGCGTCAGTCAGGGAGCCATAAATATGGAACACGAAAGTGGCCATTTGAGAGAAAAAGGATAATAAATTTTGCCAAAAGTGTGCAGCCAACCTGCTTCCCTGCAACACAATGTGGTAGCAATGTAGTTCCAAAGGAGTAGTAGTAAACTTCAAAGGACACGATAAAATAATCGCTTAGAGAAGAGTGCCGAAGAGTATTGGATGGAAAATGGTAAAATTCATGGGTTAAAAATATATAGGTTATCCCTCCCTGTGCAAATATTCACTCTCATCGACATTATGCTTGAATACCCTCGTAATAGTCATGACCACTCAACGAATAACCACTTTTTTTATGTTTCCGGTTAGTTTAAAAAAAATATATATATTTTGACCCGCACATATGTATGTAACCTTTAGCTGGACTACCGCCGAAGGCTCCCAAGGCGCCTCAAGCTACGGCGAAAATCGAGCAGTTGAAGAAAGCACCTCGAAAAAGGCCGGACTGGGCAAACATGATGAAGGAGATTGAAACGGGGAGGAAACTGAAGCACGTGCAGTGTAATGACAGGTCCAAGCCAATTATACCAAAGAGTAAATCCCGTGGCAAGGTATGTATGTAGTTTGATAAGCTATATTTCTTCAGCAAATTTACAAAAATACAGATACACGCTAAAATTTGAATGAATGTTAGTTTAAGAATGATTTGATTTTTTTTTTGTAAAGTTTGTGTTTGAATCGGAATCCAAGCCAGCAACAAAAGCAGATGCTTTACACAACCGGCTTTTGAATGAAATCGCGTCAGGTGTGAAATTAAAAAAGGTTCAGTGCAACGATCGAAGCAAGCCGCAACTCAGTGGTACGTGGACACATGCAAATAAACATGAATATACCATAAATGCTTTCTCCGTTAGCCGAACAACAAACAATGTAGGCTACAAAGGAAGACACGAAGGAAATATTCAATGTCACTGTTATATGTTTTTATTGTATGCATGCCTGTATAGGTCTTCGATTCCGACGACAGAGCAGTGTGGCCGAAAGTGACGTGTCAAAAGTAAGCGAGACGATTCCAGAGGTTGAGGAGCTGGCATTTGTCATGGATATTGACGTATTGAGAGATGAACTTCAGTCAGCCAAGCAAATGTTAGAAATGGAAATTGAGTCAAAGCACAATATTGAGAAGAAAAATAGGGACCAGAAATGTCAGATTATAGCCATGGAGGCGGAGATCGACACACTCAAGGCAAAACTTGGACTGATTCCAGAGGATGAAGTGTCTATGATGACGAAAGGGCTGGATCGCAGCGAGTCAAGAACTTTCAAGCATCTCCGAAAGTCTGGATCCGGTCTTTGGAAATCACCGTCCATTGTGGGAATCAAAAAGTCAAAGTCCGGAATTACGAAAGAATTGCTCAGCAAGCCACCTCAGGGTGATCAGCAGCAACAACATCCACAAGAAGATGACTTGTATGAAGTGAGTGAGCTGGAGGAAGAAATTGGCTCGTTGAAGCAGACTGTTCAGCACGCAAGGAAGCAGGCAGAGGAAATGGAGAGAAAGTATAAAGAAACTATGGAGAAGCTACTTGTTGCTCAGGGTACCCAAAAAATATTAAATATGCATGCACATGTCTTCTTTTTTTACGAAAAATATAAAGAAATGCACTTTGTTGAGTTGAGTTAGAGGAGCGATAAGAAAAGAATTTTCACTCAATTACACTTTTTATTCCCTCCCACTTCTCGTTCTGTCTGTCGTACTCATTTTGTGGCTGGGATAACGGTAATAATATTCATAATGGATTTGCTGTCGTAATAAATCCTATCTTGGGATTTTATTTTTGTGATGTTTTCAGGGACATTGGAGGACTCGGAGCAGAAGAGGCGGCTCTTGGAAAAGAAAGTGGAGACAATGCAAAAAGCTCAAAGCGGAAAAACTCCGATCCCACCCTTGGTCCAAACGGCAGAGCGAACAACACAAACAGAAGAACAAATCCTGGAACGCATGCTAACTCGACAACAGTCAACCACACAGAATGGGTCAACTCAGGATGGAGGACTATTCACGGACTCGGAGGAAGAAGATTCGGATGTTGATGTGGACGAAGAGACAATTCAAAGAAAGAAGGAGGAGCGGGAGATAAAGTTATGGGAGAATAAGCTCAAGAGCATCAAGGACAAACAGCATGCCAGCAGACATGAGCGACGTAACCTGAAAATTTTACAAAAGAAGCTGGAAGCGGAGCTGAAGGAGGCTAAGAAGCGACATAAGAAGTTGCAGAAGGAGGTGGAAAAAATGGCGAAGATGCTGAATATGATGATAGGTTGGGTCTGTATGGCAAGCGGGTAAAACGAAGGGAGAATGTATTGAATGCCCTCAGGAAAGGTAACTACCTCCTGAGAGCAAACATTGATCGGCTGAAGGATGACTTGGAGGAGGCAAGGATTTCATATCATGACTTGGAACACGAACTTAGTTCAGTGTTGGATGACATGTAAACAATGCTAATTAAGTGTAGTGTTAAAAATTAAAAATAATATTATTATATCCACAACATCTGTCATTACTAATGTATGTAATTACAAAGTGTATTTATACAGGTTTACTAACAAATAATTAAATGAATGAACACCGAGATGCTGTTGATTGTCTTCAGTTGTCAAGTTAACAGCAGCGTTGTAGTTTGTCATGTCATAAGAATTGGCGATTCCTTCCGTTTACAAGCAAAAAGTGTGGTTTTTGACAATTTTGCAATATTATCAATTTACATAAAGCATAAAATATATAACAATAAAGATATATACTGCATTGATGGTGCTAAGCGACCCACCTCGTTTGATTGTAAATATTATTATTACTTCACCTAGTATTGTTTTGAGCAAAAACAAGCGTCACAACTATTATTATTCGTTAAGTTATCAAATATTTTATGTATTATTTAAAAGATGATTAAAAGTTATTCTTATGTGAAACTAATTTCATTGAATGTCCAATCACGATACGCTTGTCATTCTAAACTTTTGAATATACAGTTAAAAGCGAATAATAATAATAATAAATAATAATAAAACCGTATGAGTTACTATTATTATTTGATCTTGACTGGACTTGACATCATGACATTAAGACTGTAAAATTGAATGATTGCTTTAGCTAAAAATTACAAACGGTCAATTCACCATTTCATCTTTTTAAAACTACAGCGCAGTATTATTGCAAAATGAAATACAATGCCAACACGCATCAATGCATATGCCGTCAAAAGAAAGAACCTTGTCAGCAGCATCATCACCTCTCTGATTTCAATTGGTTTTCAACCATTTGCCATTTACACGTAATTATATTAAGCATATTTTTTCTACGTGTAGTAATTGATAATTAAACACGCCGTAATATATTACATCTGTATATGGTATAATGGATCGCGTTTTGTTTGCTGTTGATGATGATGATGATGATGACGACGACGACGACGACGCTTGCATACAGTACTCCCACGTACACACACCGCAAGCAACACAGCAACTTCTATAAAAAGCTTATCAATGTATTAAGCTGTCCGCCCACTCAAACAAACCCAAACGAAAAGGAAGTGATCTGCTTTCTTCCGTTCGTTCCACTCCTCTACTGATTTGATTCCTCCTTTTCGCTCTCTCTCTCTTCCTCTCTCTCAAGCCCAAAATGCTGTAAGAAGAATAATCCCAAAGTAGAGCAGCAGCAGCGGCAGCAGCAGCAACAGCATTTAATGGCAGTGGCAGACCGTATCAGTTATCACCAATCACCACCAACACACTTAAACTTAAATAGCTTTGTACTTTGTACATAATATCGGCAGCAGCAGCGTGGTTGTTGGTCTTTATTTTTTTTGGTTTACTCGCATGAAAAATGAATATTGTTATCTGACGTATGCGAATTGAAATCTATTGCGTGCTTATCAAGAGTAGATGATACTAGTGCTAGTACATCATACATTACTATTATGTATTGTACGTGTCTCTAGAGAGACTATTTCAATTAAATACGCTCATTTCTCATATTAATTTGGTAATTTTGTGAGATAACATGGTATTTTTCCATGAGTTTCTTTTTTTCTTTACGACGATATGCAATGCACGCATCCCAAAAAAGGAAGCACTCCAGTCAACAGATAAAGCCTTAATCAAAATGCCACCATGGCGCTAAAATCATTTTTTTTCATGCAATAAAATGCCAATGTCTCCAACCAAACTTAGCAATAATATGTATGAAAAGTATTTCATGTTGGTCCTACATATTTATTTACGGTATATTATGTTGTATAGTATACTTATAAAAAAATCAAGCCATTTAGTTTATTGAGTTCTTCTTTCAAATGACGATCACGTAGAAATTTACAATAATAAAAATAATGTCATAGTCATCATAAAGTCACAACATGTCATGTATGCTGATATACTTTACGAGGATGCACAATATTAAACAAGTGATGATGACATAAACACAGTTGATTTTTTTTTTGAAATATAGAAATAATTTCCAAGGATTATTTTGATATAAATGTATAAATAGATATAGATTCTATGTGTTATGTAACGATGAATACTATGGTACTGTACGACCATCTATTACCATCTATATCTATTACCGTGTATTTCGGGAAAAGAGGGTTAGTAGGAAGAAGAAGAAAAAGACGAAGAAGCATGAGGCGACGGTCGTTGACGGTGAGGTTTTTCCAGTTCTCACATTTCCCCATGTTGTATCCTTCACTTTGCTCAGTGTTGGGTTGGATAAATAAAATATATGGTGGTTGTTGTAGGAAAATTGCAAGCAACAAATCATATTTACATTTTACAGAGCTTGCAAAATTAGTGCCGGTATTCGGTATACACCTTTAAAAAAAATTATGTATGTATTGTGTAAATGGATGTTATGCTGTAATCAGTAAATTAGCAAGTGCGCTTTGTAATGTATTTTCTGTCATTGTGAAGAGATTTTCTGGGATATTTTGGGGGTTTACTGATGATAAGCTGAGGTGAAGAACACATTTAATGAGTGAGTGTATGGAATGTTTTTTTTGTATTTTATTGCCATACAGCTTTAGGAAGTTTATCATATTTAGAGGTTCAGCTCTCAGAGGAGAAAGATGAGAACGATGATGATCTGGCAGCTGTGTGTTGAGTTGATTTTGGTTGGGTTAACGATGACTCAACTAGCCCCCCGCAGCAAGTACACTACGAATTTGTAGGTATTTTTAATTTTCAAATCATCAAATAAAGAATATACAATAATTTTTGATGCTACTAATGAGTGACTGATAATACACTCGCCTCTCGTATCGGATCGCTCAATCAACAAATTACTTCCCTATTCTGGGAATAATGCTCGATACTGTATTTGGATATCATATGACTATGCTATTTACAGTGCCGAAATTTGAGTGTAATTTCAAGCAAAGAAATACTCTAGACTGAGTTTCATCCCGTAACTTTCTACGAATTATTTTGCAGTTTTATTTATTTTTAGAAACTTGTATGAAATTTTCACTCATATATATACTCAATGGCCGCATAAATATCAAAGGACTTGGAAATATTATTTATCAATTCATATGCGTGCCGGCTATCTGTCCGGTTCTATGTCACCACTCGCAATTAGCAACCGTAAGGATTTATTCTAGGTAATCAGTAATAATCCAGTTACGTCAGCAGGGCTTCCAGAACCACTGTACAAGTACCACTGACAAAATGTCTCCGATTCCTCCCGGTACAGTCTCCCAACCAATAAAAATTCGAGTGGATCCTGAGCTGCTGGGGAAATACCACCACCCGGCCATTTCTTTATAAAGTTGCAACAACGTTTTGGTTATTTGTTTTATGTGAATTTACTTCAGCGCTTTTTACGACACAGCTATATATATGTGGATGCAATATCGCTAAATAAATAAAAGCAGCACATCAAGAAAACAGACATAGAATGATAAATATAATGCGTACCTACTTATACCTGTTTTTATAATAAAAATATCATCATAAATTTGGCTGTCCCTTAAGACGTGTACATATTTTTCGCAATTTTCATCGCCGCTCTGCCTGTCCCACTCAAACTCACAATGCAAAGCTATTATTGTATCATATTATTTTTATGAGTTTGCACACATATTCATGGGCGTCAGCAAGAGACAGTTTTCGTCATTAACCATCATCACCGCGCACCGTTTAGTTGGCTGTGAAGAGACGGTATCTCTCTCTCTCTCTCTCTCTCTCTTAAAAAGAGCACCGCGTTCTCTTACAAATCACCGAATGTAATTATCAAAATAATATGCTCCCTTCCTCCCCCTCTGGTAATGTGAGCTTGTGGGAAATGATGAAGATGAGTTTTACAAATAAAAATCAATCAAATCAATTCATAGCAACGATTGGACTACTTTTGGACTTAAATTCGCAATCCTTCCCCTCGGTGTGTGGTCCACTAATCAAAAAGTGACTTTAGATTTGGTTTAGATTTTTGACCACTTAGATTTTAGGTGCGGTAGACAACTCCAGTTGCCCTTTTAGCGTCAACAAAATTTCTTTTTCATTTCAATCAATGTCTATTATGGTAACATCATGAATCATGACTTATGATGACTCACATGACAAGGATAACTAGATAACATGACTCGTGACTAGACAACAGTGATACCACCAAAATCGCCATAGTTGAGGTTCCAGTCTCACTACCTAGTCAATCCCAACAGCCTAGTTAATTACATAATATTTGTCAACCATACGTCTTTTTTTGTCTTTTGCCATTTTCATGAATATGGGCATCATCATTATAAATGATAAGAGTTAAAAGTGCATGCATTATTTTATTAGCATCAAACGTTTGCTAAACTGGTGCCATAATTTGGGTGAGTAATGTGGTGGTGAGCGAGCACTGAGCTGTGATAATAATATAAGGACATACTTTATATGTACTACATAAAGTAAACGTAAAATAAATATATGGTAATGATCCCCAAAAAAAATATGACAAAGAAACTTTTCATTTTACATCTTCGTCACTATATCACAAAAGTGCTCTCCTCTCTGTACACAGCCACCAACATTATAGCCATCACACCACACATCAACATCCAAACCAAGCCATTAAACATGAAGTTTCAACATTGAACATTGTTTTCTCTCTTTTTAAACATGATAGTGAAAAATGAATGAAATAAAGTGCTCTTCTTCTTCTTCTTCTCCTTCTTTGTGTTTTTTTATATTGTTTTCATGTAAGCCAAAATACAACAACAACATGCTTGCTGCATTCATTGCATGAAGAAACCTGTTGTTTTTTTATTTACATAGTTTGATTTGATTCCTCCATTCAACTTTCCATAATAATAATAAATAGATCCTCCGACTGAGGACGACTCGCTCTTACATGCAAAACGCAACAAAACCAACAACTGCGCTTCTCTTGTATATTCCTTTTGTTGACTTTGTCTCTTTGGATGATTTGATGGTATTGTATTTACGGTGGAGGAAAAGCAGTCAAAGTAAATACAAAAAGCGCAATGCAAAGCACATACATATATATACGTACATAATACATGCAGCCTACATTCAACATTAACATTGTTGTTGTGCGGAGGAGTTATCTTCATGACGATTTGATAAAAGATTAGCCCGCTTTAAAGAAATACAAAAGTAATAACACAAAAGTGACTAATTTAACCAAGTCAAGAAGTAGACAAATAATATTATGAAAAAACATTCAACGGGAATTTGGCATGCACATTTTTGATGAGAGCACAGGAGCGTCAAGTTAAGGAGTCAATGCTGAATGCAGAAGAAGAAGAAGAAGAAGAAGAAGAAGAGGAGGAGGAACAAACCGAACCAAAAAAATCCATATCATCATCATTCATTACTGTTACCAAATTACCTTGCTCATCTCATCGAAAAGTCGTCGTCATCATCACCGCTACCATGGCATATTGGGAGTTCACTAATTCACTATGCAGTTATGCAGTATACAAGTACCATCAAGCGTGAGCAAGCAACATAACAGCATCAAGCATCCACGATTGCAGAAAGTAAAAGTAACAAAGTAACAACTCATCAACAAAGTACATCAACTCGGCATCACGCACAAACACACCGTTTTTAAAAATACTTCACCCATTCATACAACTTTTGACTCTCTCGCACACACACAAGGATGTATACATACCTACAAACTACAAATCTTATAAGTAAAATCAATGCATAGGTAATATGCTGCTGCATACCACAGTGCTGCTACTATTGCTGCTACTGATTTATAAAAACTGAAGAAAAAGTTTTTAAAAATTTGTTCCTTAGTTTTTTTTTGTAAGTACATGTGGCAAAATTGTAATATTATTGGAAATGCAATTGGGTGGTGGCGGTGATGTTAGTAGCGGCAGCGGTGGTGGCAGAAGAAGTGCGGAAATCGGGGACATTGCCTTATATGGTCGTCTTGGTGGCTGTATTTGTATTTGTAAGTGTGTGTGTGTGTTTGTGTGTCTGTAAAAGTATGAAAGTATTCAGTATTCATTCACTCAAAAAAAGTTAATATATTAATAGGTACATATTACATTTACATGCAAATACATATTATAGCACATCGACGACATACCGACCGACACACAAGACACGACATTCTTTTTCTTCACTTTTTTTAGACAGGATATTTAAAAGCAAAAGTGTAGAGTGCAATGCATTAAAATTTAAACTAGTCAAGTAGTAGCGCAGTAGTAGTATCTCATCCTCATCATAATATTATGTTTATCATCAACTTCTTCTCTTGGTTGGAGGCGTTTAAAGAAGAAGAAGGAAAAGGAAGCTATATAGTAGCAAGTTTTTCTTATGTGGTGGATTGCGTTGGATTGAATGCTGATTGTGATCATTGTTAGTTGAGTGGTGGTGCTATAGTAGTAGCAGTATTTAAACATTTTGCCAGTGCTATATTATTATTATAGTATGCCGGGATAACAGTTTTATAAATCTCCTCTCATCTGAGTCGAGGGGAGTCGTGTCAATGTAGTCATGATTCATTATGTGTCTGTGTGCATTTGGAGTTTGGTTGGATTTGAGTTGACTTGGCGGTGGCAGGGGCATGATACTTTAGTTCGACTGTATGTTTTTAGTCGGTTTCGGCTAAAAATCTGCTGAGCACTGAATGAATATCTCACACGATTTACAAAAAAAAAGTATAGAGATCACTTTACACTCAGCAGTGAAGCAGCAGTAGTAGAAATAGCGTAGTATATGTTGCAGCGAGAGATCTGATTGTTGCGCATTGAGCATAATAGGTATATGAAATTTCAAGCATTATTGCCCACTTGAACACGTTGGGTCGGTCTTTATATAGGTTGTATGCTATTTTTTGAGTTGGATATATCAATGGAATACCCTCCTCACATACATAACAGAAGAATTCTAATGCATGTAATAAAGTAAAAATCGCGTTATGTATTTATTGTATACGCAGTGTTTTTTCTCTCTCGAAAAAACACAAGTCAATCATACAACCAACAGTAAAACAGATGTACATACTTCGCTGGGGGGAGTTAAACTACTGCCATGCTAATAATGGATACCTATTTGAAATTCGGTTGATGTTGGAAATGCAATGCCAACATGGCATGCATGTTTTCCTTGCCACCATATTCTGAGATATTGACAATTTTTATTACTAATTGCCAAGCTTTGCCCAAAATCTTTACAGAACTCGAATTTCGGAGTTTGTGACCACAGGAAAAAAAATTCGGCTTCTAGGTAGGTTTAGTAGTCGTTGTTTAGTGTCGCATGTAGTTAGAGAGATGCAGATGCAAGAATAACTGTAATGATTACAATTATAAAGGTGAGCAGACAGACAGACAGATATGCAAAATCATCTACTAGTTTTAATTATCAGAATATAATAATATATTATGCACATAATTGACTGGCCTTTACTCCTATATCTGTCTGCTTGATCGTATACTTACAATACCGTCCGTCACATTGTTACACACGTTTACTACATATATCCATACATTGTTTCACATTTGCACACTGACCACCACACACACAACCACATTGCATGATCATGATGATAAGGCATTTAAAAGAACATGGTTCAAATCTGCCGTTGGTTGGTGTGTTCACGCTCTCCTCCAGACAACATCCTTCAACCCAGCAGATACCTTAAGGGAAGACCTCACACCAATATCATTTTCAACCCCATATGTCAACGCAAAACCATGATAAAACTATATATGATGATCACTGATTGACACCAAATTAGATTCGTACATACACATACATACTACAGCACAAGCTGTTTCATCCCCCGAGGTTTTTTCCCCAGGGATAGGAGGTGAAAAATCATAAACGTCAACCAATTTTCTCTAATACCACAATGTTAAAATTAAGTCCCACTGCTGGTCCTTAATTCAAGCTTTAAAAGGGTTTATTATTATTGCAGACTTTTTTCTTCTACATGTCAGATAATAAGAGAGACAATGAAAAGTAAATACAGAGAGCACTCTGTTCGTTCGGCGTGCGGTACAGCGCGGAGACGTGGTGTGTTTTAGTTACTTTTGCTACATTATTGTAATATAATGCATACATACTCTCATACTGCTACATTCAATAAGATTATTCTGATCCTGACTCTGAATCTGAACTGAACACACTGCTTTTCTTGCTGTCTGTTCTGTTGATTCATCATTTTTATGATATGTGTGTGTGTATGATTGTGACGAGAACTCAACGAACTGTATGAGTTAGTGAATACAATATATATATGCGCGATTGTTGTAAAAGTAGACGCACACGAGCCAAGTATTTACAAGTCATAGTTATCAGGAGCAAAGAGATTTGAACTGAACTGATCAGCAGCAGCAGCAGAAGTAACACCACCAACAAAACATACAAATCATACAATAGTAGTAAGTAAATACTAAACAACCATCATCATCATACACAACAACCAGGAATTCTACTACCCATTCGGAGAAGCACTTTTACTACTCATCATCATCATCAGCAGCAGCAGCAGCATCGCCAGGATCAGCATCCAGCCAGAGAGAGTGACAGTGTGTTCAAGTCAACTCAAGTTCGTAATCCTTCTTATCATTAACATCATCATCATCATCATCACCAACAAACAAATATATAGGTATACATGATATACACACAAAAATATATATTGCAAAAAATGGTTAACTACCAAGTACAATGGCATAGCCAGCAGACTAGACTTGATCATCTCATCATCACCGCACCACCGTCGTCTTCGTCATCTCCCTAAAAAGCAGTGAGTTGCTGTTGTTGTTGCAGTAGTACTTAGTAGTAAAGTAGGTAGTACATAAAAATTCAATATTAGTAGGATTATCGTTGTCGTCGTGGTAGTTATTGTTATTCGTATCATCATCTTCACATTACATTTTACATCTTTTTGAGAGATTTTTACTTTTTGCTGCTGCTCTTTTGCTGCTGCTCCTCCTGCTCCGCTCCAAGCAAGCCACTACCACCACCACCACCACCACCACCACCACACACAAGGCAGGACGGAAGGCTGCTGACTTTTTTTTTGACGGTCTGTCTGTAGCAAGAGGTGTAGAAAGCTGACTTGACTGTTGCATATGTTAATAGTATATTACCTACTATCATTATTATTGTTATCATTATCATTATGTAGTTGGTGTGTGTGTGTGTGTGTGAGCAGCAAAAGTAGTTATATTTTCTCTTTGGTTGTTGGGCTTGTTGGGACATATAACAGATAATCCATTAACCTCCTCAAGGCAGCGTTAACGTACGTAAACACAATACCACTACTCCTACTAACTAACACTTTTGTGATTTGCTCTTTCAGTAGATTTGAAATACGAGAGTAATCAGTCGTGTTAAATGTTATCAAATCATAATCATCATATATACATAATATATAAATATCAATTGGTCATTCATATTTTTTTGAAGGATTAAAAGTTGATCAAGTTATTAGCGACACAATGCAGGCAACAAGTTGTGAATGAGCATTTGGTGAAATCAAACTAATGTTATATATCTTCGGCATAATCGTATCTAATTGATAAAGTGTTGCAGCCGTTATAAGATGTAGTCTCAAGTTACTAATTACTCATCATCATCATCATCTTAAATATTAGTTGATCAGGATCAGTAACTTCTGTGGTGTTTAGTTTTTCGTTGCAATTGGAAAACTTGAGAGTTTTTTTTTGTTTTGGAATTTTGGAAACCTTTTTGCAGAGTTTTTCGGTAAATAGATCATTTCATCTCATCATCATCAGCAGGAGCAGCATACAAGCAAAACCATGCAAATGGAATGCTATGCTCTGGATTAGAAATAGAGTGATAAATTTTGAAGTAGAATGTTGAGATGACAACAATGAAACAGTGTGATCTATCATCTGCTTTTATACCCACAATCAGAATATTTGATTCGGTCGCATGTCATTGTCAGAAATTATAATCATAATATTTTTTTTTGTGTTGTTGTAGTAGTGAATACGACGAACAATTTTGTTTAGTGTTTTTTAAAAGAGAAGTAAAATTAATCATATTAACAATATTCATTTCCATGTTGTTATTGTTGTTCAATTGTTAAAGGAGGCGACAGTCTGCTGCTAATAGTGCAAGAGAAACCCCGAAGGACCTAGTATTTGATGGAGTGATTATTGTGTTGTTCTTTATTGACTGTCCGAAAAAGAAAGTTTAACAATTGAGGAAGTGAAGTTCAACGACAAGGTCATGTGAGCGTGCAAACGTAAGTTTGTTAACACACAGCGGATTTGGTGTGGACTCAGTTCAAAGTTCAAAGGCGCATATTTGGTTTCTGTAAGTACACTGTGTTTTGTTTTTGAGTTATTTATGATTAAGATGGAACGTCGAAAAAATACATATTGTTGCATCTAGTTATGCTTATTATGGAGTATTGAGATGGTTTTCATTTTAGTGAAACAAAAGGTGGAAAAGTTGATCATCGTTATCATTGTCTTGTTTGAAGCATCGTTCGTTGCATAATGTTCATTGGTGACATATCTGCAATTTTAATTTGAGATCAAGTGTTTTTAACCGGTTAGAGTTTGTTTAGTTTGTTTTTGATCCAGTAACTGTTGTACTCTTTGCGCGGTATATTGACATATGGAATATGGATTATGGACTTGCTAAATGATCTATCATTAGACATTAGATCAATCCATATCTAACAATTGCTAAGAATATGAATGTCTATAAATACTAGTTATGAAGAAGAATGGATGATAATGATAATAAATAATATCACCGGCGTATAATACTTATGCGCAGGCATGGAAAAAGTGCGGTAGTAGGGTAGTGACACTACCGGGAAGGAAACTGAAAAAACCACCGGGAAGGTGAGAGGGGTAAAAAATAAAGAAAAAAGAGGGGGAAAAGAGGTATGTGGTGTTCAATGATATGTGGTGGTGTTGAAGTGGCAACAGTGATACATTAACGTGTACTTTGGATTGGATGATAGTCAATATTCTGTAGCGTTGTGTTATGTTGCATTACAGTAAACTCATCATACGTACATGGCAAAAGAATCATCATTATCAATAGTAGTTAGTATTTAGTATAATATGAATATGCATAATATGATGTTGAATATATGTAATGTTAGTAGTAAGTGTAACAAGTTTGGAATGTTTGCTGGACAGGCGTGAACCAGAGTTGTTTTAATCTTTTAACCCTGTAGAGTTTGGAAGTTATTAATGCTGCTTTGCAATGAAAATGGAAATTTTGAAGTAACGAACGACTGCAAGGATTATAAGGTTACTTGAAAAGCCTGAACAAACTCTGTCCAGGAATATTCCACAGGAATATTTATGGTTTTATATTATTACTGGAGTACAACTTGCGGGGCATAATCATAAATAAATTAGAAAGATTTATGTTTTTGTACACAAGTACTTATTCCAAGTAAGAAAACTTTATGTATGCTTCCGTACATAGGTCATAGGTTATCTATTATCAATATGTCGCGTGTAGTTAGATTATCACGTTGTAGGGTACAATTTCCTCCTGAACAGGATAATGCAGAACTAAACAAGTGATTTGAGTAAACAAGTCAATCTCGAGTACTCAAGTATTTTTGTGAACAAGAGTGAAAGAACATAAAAAAAAATGCACAAATTGATTAATTGATATGATGATACAACAGGATTACCTTGCAATTCCTTTCCTCCAGTTGTGTGTTGTGTCATTATTTCCTATAATCTTAAAGCTGTTCATTGCCTTCATATTCATAAGTAAATTTCCAATGGAATTTTGTTATTGTACCGGCACCACATGCGCGTACCAGAAAACAAAACAATGCAAAATATTTTATTGCAGAATGCACGTGCGATGGCGGATGCTGAATGGAGATGATGATAGCATAAATACAGATATTATACGTTTAGTTTTTAGATCCATTCCATGCATTCCTGCAAGAAGGAGTCGCTTCACATTTTGGTGTGTCGCAAGCCATCCAACATAATGCCGATTCGGTTTCTGTTCTAGATGCTACATATTATTTTATAATGCCAACGTGGCTTAGAACTTAGAAAGAAGAAGGAAAAGATGGTTAAAATAAGTTAAACCACGACTAGAGGAAGTTGTAGTAAGAAAACTAGATACAATAAAATGAAATAAACGAGCATATTTATTTGCGATTTTTATAGTCCAATATGATTATTTTTTGGCTAATTAGTTTTAGATTTTACCGCAGTTGTTTATTTAATACTAATGAGCAACATTTTAAAACGATGGACGGGAGTCGTCGTAAATCTAACTTTTGCTGTTAATTGGAACATATGTAATATTCTGCCCTAGTTTTCGCTTCACACGGGTTTCTAATGGTTTTATAGGGAGTTACATATCTAGTCATTGTCAATCATGTGAGAACAGAAATGCCCAAAAATTGATCTTGACATCAACTTTTGGTTGTAATCTATGAATCTATTATATGTAGGTTACGGTTGGTATACGCGTGGTATAATGCGTATCTGTACTTGTGCTTTGTGCTCCCTGTTCCATAATAATATTTTTGCACGTAGGAGTATTATCATTGTCAAACGGTTGTAACAAAGTAATGGGAGATCGTGTTTAGTTTCACTTTAACTAGTGATTGTGCTGAAAATCATAGTCCTCTTGTTGTTGCACCGCACTAGAAAGTTTCAATATAGGCACCTATCTAAATTGACTACCTTTTGGGAATATATTATATGCCTAATATACATGGATAGGTAGTTAGTCATACATAAATACCTAATAGAATAGTGTATTTGTCATGATGTCTCATTTTATAGTGATCGGTTGACTTTGACTTCTACCTCAGGTGGGAAGGATAACGTAGAATGATTTTTTTCTGGTTAAAAAATTGGCAAAAGAGCTGTTATTATTGGCTATAATTTAAATGATATTTAGTATTTAGGTATGTATAATACAATTATGGATCTATCGGAGAATTCCTCGAAGCTCATCTGCTTACGTTGCACTGGTACGTAAGCAGATGACTTTCAAGCATATGTATAACGGCTGCCACGGTTACAACCTTGATTATTTCCTTCATCCTACTAATTCCGCCATTCTTCAACTCTACAATAGTTTCTAATCTCTTTGGGTGTGTTTCTAATCAAAACCGCAGGTTTTAGTTAAATACATTTTCAAATTTATATGACAACCAGGATGGTACAATACGCACGGTGTACGGGAAGACGGACAGACAGACAAAGATCTACAACGCCAATAAATAGTGTCATCTCATACATCAG
>JAHZNC010004398.1:0-38867 GCA_027744095.1 Zhuqinia jingwanae | reverse complement strand
GTATTTAAAAATCAGCACACCTTTCTAGCGATGAGCAACAAATTTTTCAGCTGAAAATTCAACTTCTTTGACACAAAATCCCAGTTGAGTGCAGAGCCTTGTAGTCGAAAGGGGTAAATTGATACACTATTTTGACGGTGCATTTTGTTTGAGTAAGACAAGAATTTCCATTTTGATGGATTTTCCAAATTCCAATCAAGATATTCAGTTTTTATTGTTGGTTGCACATTTGAGTAAAATCCTTTTTCATTGAATATACAACTAATCGTCGTAAATCCATTAGTGTTATTTTTGGCCAGTCGCAGCAGTACTTCAGAACTAAGGTGTTCGGAAGATGCAGTGTCGTTCGGCGATGAAAAATGGTCATAATGTTCACCTAATGAAGCAATTACATGTATTTTTTTCAGATACATTCACAATTTTCCAATTATCAGTTCTTCTTTATATGATTTGGCGTACAAACAATTTCGGAATAAAAATAAATCAAAAGGAAATGAAAAAAAGAACATTTGTCAATGTTGTCAAGTTTGAAATTACTTGTAATGATTTCTCATTAATATCTTTTTGTAGACACGTCGGGTCTGGTGGTTATTGCATTTTTGTCCTTGAAAAATCTCATAAAGTTGTTTAAAAGCCCACTAAACTAACCTGTAGTACTTTCCCAGAATGTCGGTTCTTGTTGATTCTCAGACATTGTAATTGTCCAGGCCCATGAACCCTTTCCTTTTTTTGTGCCAAGGGCGACATAAGCATCCAATCCAAAGCCTAAAAATAGGGATGCCAGTAGAACCGCATGATCTTCTACTGTCTGTCATTTAAAAAAAAGCACACGAAGCTCCATCAATGACTTTGCGCAAACTATTAATTTAGAGTCTTCGTTGTTTCATCATACCCCTGACTTTGATGTTATGGTTGTTTCAATATTTTGCCATCTTTCCGACAAACTGCAACCTCCAGTTCCATTTTGAATTCCAGGCAGAGCCTTACCTTTTCTATTATCATTTCCCTGCATCCCATTGTTGGCAGTTACATGATTGCTTCTAGTTGTTGGGATTGAAGCTACAAACCAAGCAGTTTGAAATGGCGTTACAAGTAAATCTTCAAGCAGCACATGTTTTACGAACATAGTAACGGGCCTAGAAAAAAGAAAGACAATATTTTATCTACCACCGAGTAGTTATGATTTACGGTAACACGACGTTTACTATGACGTTGTCACATCACATTATCATCACATAAAAGTAAAAAGAATTTTGTAAAGGCAATAATCAACATTATTATTGTTACTTACCGGGCGGTCATATTCTCATCATAAGCAAATAATCTCACAAGTCTAAATTGATGATCAGTCCGTATTTCAATGTACTCCTTCCACCATCGTTTAGCCACTGTTATAACAAATCGCTCAAAGTCCTCTTGAGAAGCTCCATCCTCATTTGCCTTGTCCAAATAAGCGTTTTCAGAAATTCTTTCGTGAGGTACGGGAATGAGTGTGAATCGTACTCGCAAAATGCCAACACACACATTGTACTCAGACCCTAATATATCGTAAAAAAATAAATTACATTTTTACGTTCACACTCACGTACACTGTGAGTTCTCATTAAAGATTGTATACCTCCCAATTGGGTAATAATTTACCATTATAGTAATATTTTCTCATTCTTATAACTCACCAATGCCCATCAATTCGAGTGAAAAATTCTTAAACCCATTTTCAGTAATGAGAATTGTGCGCCAATCATGTCGACAATATGCTACTGGTACGCCGCCACCACTAAGATCTACGTCTTCACGGACAACCATTATTCGTAACGGTACATTAATGCAAAGCAGTTTAGCTGCTACACTTCCGTCTAAATCTGAAAATTTTAGATCATGCGTTTAAATTGGGTTTGAAACTTTAAATAAAAACTATTTTTCATTTTATGTCAAGCCAAAAATTTATGAATTCATTTTTCGACGAAACAAAAAAAAATACCATCAAAATGACCAATCTCAATTAAAAAAGTTTCCTTAAAATCTGGATCACAGCGGGACATCACAGGCTTGGCAGTAAAGCGTTGAGACTTATAGAAAACATGAAGCACGAGTTTGCTCCCACCACCAGAGTCGTTCGCATCCTCTCTGCCACCTATATTTGCTGTAACAGGATTAGCACGATTCAAGTTATCTTCGCCAAGCAGGTGATCCAAAAATGCTTTCCCACCATCAATTTGCATCTTCAGGTAGTATCTCCCTTTTCAAAAGAATTTAAAAAAAATAACCAAGCAAGATATTGTTAATATGTAATTGTCAACTGTAAATGGAGAGTAATTTATTTTCCAAACCAGATTTTCGTAAATGCTCATCAATTCTGATGCCATCAGATGAGTCATCATCATCAGAATTTCGCATGGTCAAGAATGGAAATTTGGATAGGATTGTTTCAATTTCAATATTGGGAACACCGGTTGTTTTATATTGCCCCAGATAAGCTTCAAACGATTAAAAAGTATTACGATTTAGTTGTACTGTAGTTATTGAGTTATCATTATTTTACGCATATAATAAATTTTAACTCTTGCATGTATACCTTTCTGATTCAAATTTTCAATGAAGCCTTTCATAAGACCTTGCTTGTAAACTTCACTGACAACGACATCAGGATTAATTTCATTCAGATCTTCTTGGGCATTGCAAATCTGATGTACCATCCGTCGAACAACAGTGGTCATTCCAGTCTAAAATATTATAAAGTTTGTAGTACTAGAGGTAAATTAGTTACAACAAAAAGCCAAGAAAATGTCCCTACGAGTAAAACAATAATAATTCATACTCTCAAGAAATAACTTAAACTACTTTTTATTTGATATCTTTGCCTGAATATACGTTGCATGTTCAATGCACATTTAAATGTTTCTTTTAATACAAAAATTAAAACATGATTTTCATTTTCATTTCATTGATTTTTAATGGATACGCATACAACTTTATTTCGCGTCCTACTCCTACACACCCCATCTTTGTTTGCGTGAGCGTATGCTGTCACTGAATCAAATTCATAATACAGCAAAACAATGAAATACCCGCGAAATGAATAATTTAAATGCTCTCTGTCCAAAAATGAATTCGACAACAAATATATGTACAACAGAGTACAGCAGAGATCTTTGCTCAAAAGCGAATCTCGGTGCACTTGCCGTCCTTTTACTAGAAAACTGCTGCTTTAATTGTTTTCAGTTTACGTAATTAGTTAATTTTATTGATTGTGTAAAGGACAGCATTCCTTTTCAAGTTTGCGTTACTCGGAAAGGTAGAAATTTAATAGAATTATATTGATTGGGTCAGGACTACACAATAATTGGCAGAGACCGGCTAGACGGATATAAATTGGCTGATTGTGTACATACCTGTTCCAGTTGTTGTTTAAGTTTTATCCTCATTGCTTCATCGGATTCCTCCATTGTTAAAAGTAAGTGGTGGAAATAGCGTTATCCTATTAAACCGAAAATACTGTAAAAGGTGTTAAAATCTATGATGCGATATGTATTTAACTTGACTCGTTTGTGATTTTGTAGATCTGGGGTGTGATCTGCAGCTCGAGCTCGACAAGCAATTTCAAAATGCCTTACGCAAACCAACCTTCAATCCACATTCGGGAACTTACTGGAGAGAATGTCAAGTTCCACATTGAAGATACTGATTTGAGGTACGTTCAACAGTAAAAAGGAGTAACGAATACCACGTTGTCATAGCTACAGTCTGTAAACAATGAGAACCATTTCATTGTTGATTTATTTTTTCATTTACAACTTGGATGCACTTACATGCGAAACAGTAGTAGCAACATTTTAAGGTTTGTTGTTATGGGAAATATAGGCAGCTATCAATTATCCGTATTCGTTTTTATTTGTGGAAACTTGCATTTTGTAATCACGGCCAATATTAAACTAAACTTACGTGGGATTATTCTGGATGATGATCAAAATCGGCATTGTACTCTAGTTTAGTGGGGAAGATTTTAACGACAATACCAATGCTTGAATGTTTATGTTTAATGCAAACACTCCGATTGTCCTTTACTGGCCTTTAAAAACGTAGCAAATCTTGATGCAAATACTGCAAAATGATGGCTTATTGCTTGTCCGGCCTGTTTGTACATTTTAATTAGCAATTAGACTAAATCATGGCAATTTTATTTCGTCATATATTCATAAATGAAACCTATATGTACACAATTATTTAACTTAACATTTTCACTAGCACGAAGACTTTTACAAGTAGTAACACTAACACATCTACTTTTGTTTAATTGTAAGGGAATAATATTGTTTTTCTGTTGTGTTTGTAGTGTCGCAAACAGTGTACGCAGGGTCATGATTGCTGAAACAGTAAGTCTACATTTATACCTACGTTTTTATTTTAATACTTTTTATTATTATTTTATAATATTTTTTTATTATTTCAATGTACTGTTGTGGGAAATGAAGCGGTTGGCATTAATACTTGTCTACTTGTAATGTATTTCAGGCGACAATGGCAATTGACTGGGTACAATTTGAAGCAAACTCAACTGTACTCAGTGATGAATTTATAGCTCATCGTATTGGAATGATACCCTTAACATCAGATGACGTGGTTGAAGGAATGAAGTATACTAGAGTAAGTATTCACCTTAAGTTATGTATATCGATTCTTGGATGTTATGACCATTTATGCTTGCAACTACGGTTATTTCCGCTAAAATATATGCGTGGGAATACGTAGGTAAATTATACCTTTTCACCTCGACCCAACTTTTAAAGATATTCCCATATTTATTTAGTATCCACCATTTTTGATGACTGTATGAAAGAACCGATCCTTACTTTTCTGTCTATGTTCGAATTCCAAAATATTACTTGTACTAGGTCCAACGACTTTCACCACTTGTTGGAAGGAAAGTCTCTGTCCCTTAGGTAGCTCCATTTTCTTCTGCTTCAATTTTTTACGTAAATGTCACCTTAGTTTGCGTTGACGCGCGGCTAGTATCTTGTTGTATTTGTTTTTACGTGCTACTTCTAATGTGAAAAGCGCTGCACTTATGGTCACACCAAAAAACAAAATAAAAAATGCAGCATACAAATTAGCCATAACCAAAGGTTTCGGCCCAGTGTCTTCGTCCCCTTTGAAATTGGTATTTAAGTCAAACATATCTTTTGTGGAATTAGTGGCTTGTGCAAGAGCCCGTAGTACTTTTGCAGTGCTTACCTGGTAATCATGCAAATATTTGTCGGCAAGTCCCATTTCATAAGTTGGAAAGCTTATCTTGTCAAAAGCAGGCAGCCATGGGGCATTTTTAGGGAAAACCCAGGAAGAACCCACGGGTGGCGATACAATATCGGAAATATAAAAATTTTGCCGAACTTTCCAGTACCGTATCTCCATCATGTAGTTGATGTAAGCATTATAAATGACGCAAGTAAACCTGTCTCGGAATGTTCTGTCAAGGCAGCTATACTTGTCGTTGTATACTGACATTTTTTCCCCAACGCTTCTTATGTAAGGAAGTGGGGATTTCGTAATGAAAACAAATGCGATCCCACCCAGGTGCTTCATACCCCATTTGTATGTACTCTGTACAAGCTCAATAAACGTGGTAGGAGGCACTTCCACGTTTGGAAAGGTAAGAAAAGTAAAAAGTTTAGATCTGTAGGCTGTTGTTATTATCATTGCAAAAAACATCCAAAATGTGATGAATATTCGGGAAGGTATTGTGTTGAAGTCAAATGGAGGCCCTGGAATTTAGTCAAGATTTCGTACTAAAAATTAGTTCATGAATTTGTTGAGATTAATAAATTATGTTACTACCTTGTTCAAGCAAATTTCCAACAATTACATAAAATGCTTTGTAAGCGGTTAGTAGTTCCGTCTGCATTTTTTTCAAAATGTCAGATTTGCTTCGTCCCCTCATTGCCAAAGGAATTTCATATCTTATGGCCGAGTTATGAATCCATTTGGATAGGAAGTAGCACAATCCAATTGAAAAAATAAATACCAACCAACAGTTTGCTTTGAATGGATAAAATATCGCTTGCCATTCGAATGTTGGTTTTGGTTTTGTTGAGACGAGTACTAGGAAAGCGTAAAACACTGCTATTGTCGCATCCACAATTTGGTATCTCTCATAGGATGTCGCAACGCTCAACCCAATGTCTGCTCGATCATATAAAATTTCACCCATTATGCCATTCCAAGTTCCATTCGGAAGCTTTATTCCTGTTAACCCTCCCGGAGACTTGTGTAAGGAATACGTGAAATTAAAGTAGTGAGCCAAACTTTTCAAAATAATAGCGTGCTGGCCATGAATTTCAAATTTGCCTGGTTGGGTTTTGGAAGGCAAGAGCAGAGTCAAAGGAGGTGCTGGTGGTACAACACAGCGCATTGTTTTCCCGTTAAAATTTCTGGTCATATCGGGAAATATTTCGTTAATATAATTGATATCATATATGGTCTGATAGTTTGTAAAATCTGTCGTTATATCTGGATTTCCATTTGAACAGAAGTAGCAAAACCTTTTCACTTGGAAAGTAAGACGTGAGCCGTTTTCGGTAATGTATGGGTCGACATAAATACGATGTTGAAAATTTTTCAACTTTGGAGACATCATAAAAGATTTGGCTACGTCGTATGTATCAAATTCAGACGTTATTATGTAGCTATATGTAGCTTCAATTTGAAGAGCTTGGATGAGAAAAATATCCAGTAAATTTTCCATATTGTTGGAGTCGAAACCAGCCAACGAAATGTAGTAAACTACACATTGACGGTGATGTTTACTCATTAGACTGTATCTGGGAGCATTGATAAAGTGTGCGAGTACTTTGGAATGGTCGGGTTTATCAAAATTTAGCTCCATTGCTGGAATTTTTCTATAACATTGGAATAAATAGTTGCACATCAGACTACACAGGTAACTCATAGTCATGAATGAGGAAACATGAAAATATACTTTAGTGTGCTTACGTTACGGTATTGGTGAAAGTTTCAGTTGATGCTTCCTTTCTCGCTTTTAGTACGTAACAGTCGTGAAAGTGATGATCAATGATTTCGTATGATAATTTAGTTTGTTCAAGTTGATACTGCGGGGAGATTGTTTGGGGCGAAGCTAAAGACAAAGGGATGATATTAACGAGTAGTATAAAACAAGTCAAGATGCTAGAGTACAGCCGTAAAGGACTTGTTGTTGTGGCCATATTCCTTCTTTTTTTTCTTTTTTTTTAAATTTTTAACGTTTTCGTTTCTGTTAAATGCTTGAAACCATAAAAAATAAAATACAAGAACATAGACTCTCAACGAAGCACTCAGAAAGAATACAAACTTGTTAAAACAAAAAGGAGCCGTATATTGTGGTATTTTTTTGTACTAAACTATGTTGAGTAAATTGTCTGTAATCATGTTGTCATTCTTTTCCAGGAATGTGAGTGTGAAGACTTTTGTGTAAGCTGTAGCGTGGAATTCGAGTTGGACGTCAAATGCCGTGAAGACCAGACACGACAGGTTACGTCAGCGGATTTACGAAGCAGTGACCCTCGGGTGGTTCCTGTTACCTCAAAAGGAAAGGATGACGATGCCCCAGAGTATGAACAGCAGGAAGGTATGTTGTTTGGCTCATATAATGATTTCATACTTTTGTATTATTATTTTATGATGTATGTGATCTTTACTTATACCCTGCAGATATTCTTATCATTAAGTTACGTAAGGGTCAGGAATTAAAACTCAAAGGGTACGCGAAGAAGGGTTTTGGAAAAGAACATGCAAAGTGGAATCCAACTGCTGGTGTTGCTTTTGAGTATGATCCAGACAATTCTATGAGGCATACCTTGTACCCAAAACCGGAGGAATGGCCAAAAAGCGAGTACACAGAGCTGGAAGAAGATCAACGTAAGTTATCGTTGACAATAAAATATGCGTTACTTTGTGAAAACATGAAGTAGTAAAGTACGTTATATGGTTATATGGTATGGTTTCACAGATCAAGGAATTTACAGCTGGGAATTAAGACCGAACAAGTTTTACTATAACGTGGAAGCCAGTGGTGCCCTACGACCTGAAAATATTGTACTGATGGGAATTGCAGCTCTAAAGAAAAAACTGTCGGATCTTCTAACTCAGCTTACAACTGAAATGCATGGGGAAATGCTGCCGGCAAACTAAAAAGGTTAAATTATGGTTTAATCATATTTGACGGAAATAATTGTATTTGTGTAACACATCCAGTTACTGTTTTGTCTCTAATCTTTCTATTTTTGGTAAGGTTGTATAGTTTGAAAGGATGTCTTATTTGAACTGAAGATTAAATGTAGATTTGTAAATATGTTTTGATGAATAATAAAAAATGTAGAAACGCGATTTGATTACAAATGTGTCATCATCTTACTCTTACTAGAACTTTATTCATTAATGAGAGGATTTTTTATTAAATGAATATTTATCAGATGTGGTATGAAAATTAGTAGCTGAATAAATTAATGACATAAAAACAAAATTAATTGTATGAATAAATGTATTAAATCAATAAATATGTTTGATGAGATAATCGTTCTGTTCTTTCACTTGTAAGTTTTAAAGATAGCTGTGATTTTCAGCTGAATCAGAATCCAAAGTCAAAACAGACGAGGTCTTTTGTGGTGCTCGTTGAATGGGTTGATAGTATTTGTCACCAAATTTTTTGCAGTCGTTGGTGGTGCATCTCCATATTCCCGACCTGTACACACAAATTATAAATGTACGCTTGACATAAACCGTTCCTTTTTGTCTCAGAAAATGTTTATTCCTTGGCATTGATAACTAATTTACTCACCTGCACGAGCAGATGTTGCATTCGACACTTTTGACATCTTCTTCTGTTTGACAGGCTTCCACTAAAATTATACCAAAATGACAAGATAATAAATAAGCCATCAATAGTTGTCCATGCGTTACAAATGCTGATTATAAAACAAATATAGAATTACATTTAATTGTATTTTTATTCGCATTGGTTGGTGGTGCCTTTGATGGACATTCAAAGTCAGTACAGGCCCAAGAATTCTCATGGCAGACGCATTGATTGCAGTTAGACTTTTTGGTGTCACC
This sequence comes from Zhuqinia jingwanae, assembly GCA_027744095.1. NCBI lineage: Eukaryota > Metazoa > Arthropoda > Collembola > Entomobryomorpha > Paronellidae > Zhuqinia > Zhuqinia jingwanae. The sequence goes on along the minus strand of JAHZNC010004398.1, from coordinate 29,765 downwards.
TTCCATGCAGTCCTCTAAATAACCAAAAAAAAACTCCATGATATGTAGATAATTATACAATTAAACTTGCAGCAGGCATGAAAATGACAGGTTGACATATACATACATATGCTAGTACATAAATGGTAGAGATGAACGAACACACTATGTATTTATTTTCTCACCATCGATTCCCATATTTTCCTTCAATGTGTCAGCCTTTTTGATAAAATCTGCTCCATGAAAGCTAGCTTTCTCCCTGAGTGACATGGGAATACATGACATTTTTGTGCAAGCCCATCTTCCCATGGCACAAATACATTGATTGCAGTCAACCGGCTTGGTTCTACCGTCAATGCAGGAAAACTCTGCAGGTTCTTCCTCCCTTGCAACAGTCTCATTAGTTACTTGAGCAGAGTAATCTGCTTCAGAGCTGAAGTATTCTCCATACAAAGCATTTCCCGAGTCATCAACTCCGGAAGCTTGGTCTGTCTTTTTGTTGTAATTAAGGGTACCCTTTTTCTTATTGGAACCTGAAAGTTTGGGAGGGGCAGGCACCTCTGCATCCCCACAATCCTTTTTGGAGCAGACGTACGCAGCATTTATGCAAACACATGAGTTGCATGATACTCGCATGACGTCACCTTCATCACAACCTGGTTTCAGAAAAATATATATATGCATTCATAAATACATATACGCATGGATGCATTAAACAAAACAGGCAACCGCATCTTATTGGCTTGACGCATTTTCAGAAGGCCCTTTCCAGAACTAACCGTCATCCAATATGTCATCCTCCTCTTCCTCAACATCGTCGTCATCATCCAAAAGGTCTGACTTTAACCACTGGGTATTTTGACTACTGATCAGTTTTTGCACAGGGAACAAAGTTGTGGTCTCAACTTCCCCCTCTTCCGGATTCCTACCTTCATGGCTATACTCTAAAGAATCTGAAGAAACAGCAGCAGCTCGGAAGCTTTCAGCCTCTAGTGCTGTTCGTGATGACCATATCAAATCTTGGATCAAACGGTTAATGATTACAGTAAAATTAGGTCTCTTGCTTGAATATAAAATCATACCTTCCCCGAGGTCGATTCGGTAAGAAGGTCTTCCACCAACAGAGGCATCTGACTCGATTGAGGCAGAAGATAGGGCATCGTGAATTGACGAAAATTGATTTCTGTAATGTTTGAGGGTCGCTTGTCGTTCCGAATTTCTACGAATACTTTCCCCTACGTTTCTACCTGTGCAGGTGAAATAATTTCATAATATAATTGCAATCTAATATTATTTGTTATCTGTGCTTTCATTAAGCGTTCACTGTTTGAATACATCAATTAACTTGAGAAGCTGGAGCTAAATTGAATAAACTTACAATTTGAAGTTGACACAACGTAAAACAGGAGAAAGCCGATTGTAAGAATTAATGGACGGGTCATTTTGATTTATTTAAACTCTCACTCACACAATATATATTTTTTTAATTCCGCAATTCAAGAAATCAGTTTGCTTTACTGGGACTGCCAACTGCGGCTTGTAAGCTAAACGAGGACAAGTTTTCAACTGACAATGACTGACGGTATCCAATAAAAACTAGCTATATGTTGTTGAAGATGAGAGTGAAAAGTGATCCAATGAATAATATTTTATTTCTTGGCAAATGGCGATGTTATTTTCTTTTTATTGAATTGTCGTCAGTCTACTTACAATTGTTTTTGTGGCTGAATTTTTTTTTGTCATTTGATTTAACTTTACTTTTCTGTTGTTTTAATATGACTTTTAGAGAAATCAAATCGGTATCGTTTGGCCATTGACTGTGTGTTTTGCATGCGAGGATGCACATGTGTCACAGTGTAGTGCAGTGTGCCGTGTGTGTGTAGTTGCGAAATGAGAGACGCTGAATGAGTTACTTTTTTTAAATTGCAAACTTGTTTTTAATTTAAATATACTATATATGAGCTATAATAACTGATTATGATCATTTCAGCAGAAAAAAAAATGGTTCAAATTGTAGAGTTCGTAACACAAGCTAATCATTCAAGACAAGAGGCCAGTTTTACATTAGCGTAAAGATGAACTATGTGACATGTAATAATATTCATCGTCTCTCGCATTTTAAACCTGTTCTTTCTCCGCCAATTGTTGTTGCGCCTTACCTTTTACTCCTATATAATCCCAATGATTTTCGTGTGTCGACAAAAATCTCATTTCTTTTCAAATCGAGTATTTTCATATATAATATGAAACAACAAACAAGTGCTAAAGCTTATAAATTGCACAAGTGCACAGAATGAAAAAAAACCTACCAGCCATGGTCATCATATGAAAATCTAAATTATCTTTTCGTGATTAGCAAAATCATACAAGAAAGGACGAAAAGTATACCAATTACTTCCTTTCGGCTATAAGGCAAACATTTAGTAGCACGTTTCATCACCTTTTATCATTTTACCAAAAGTCACCTTTTTATTGCCAGTAGAACGATCATTTTATTTTTATTTTTAAAAGTTCAAGTCTACGCTTTCAGCTTGATTTCTTTTGTACGTAAATGCGTTACTTTAATGGTAATGGTGATGAATGATTATGGGCATTTTTTTGTACAGTCGTGTCGTGTTTGGAGGAGTTGCAGATAAGCAAGCAGGTAGCATAAATACAATTATTATTTCACGGAATAAACACACAGTACCGTTAAAAGCTTTGCTTTCAAAATTTATTTTATAAGCATTGATCACGAACGAAGCAAGTGCAAACTTTTCAAAATATAAGGCGCTTTCAATCGCCAGCCAGGTAATATGCATATGCATACGCTGTATACCTACATACATATTTGTATATGCATTATATATAAAGAGTAAAGAGACCTCCGCTAATGACTTACTCTAACGCTGCTCCTTTAGCCTTCAATTAAATGATTAGCTATGTAGCCAACTTTTTTTAAAGGGATAATTAAAAACGAATGAGTAGCAAAGTAGCCAACGACAATGCAACAGAAATGCCAAAAGTTTTAATTGACAACAAAAAGAAAAGAAAAAGAAAACACCCCTGTCATCTTTTGCAAATTGAAGAACCAAAGCTCAATTGAAAAAAAATCCGAACAAAAAAATACATGTTTACTCATTGCTGATTATAGCGTCATTGCGCATGTACTGCATTTGTACCTCATGATTTTAATTTATTTTTCCACAATCGAATCAGATTTCTTTTTTTAAATTTGTCATTCTGTAAAATAATCATTTGCAAATTGTTCATATAATTGTAACTGTATATAGCAATATCAATGTGCCCCACAACTATTACAAATCGCTTGTTAATTTATCAATCTCACTTCCTGCTTCGTCCTTATCATTATGTTTTATTGTTGATATCACTGATAATGAAAATTTATTTTCTACTGCAGCAGAGACGCCGCCTGAGCATTGGAGTATTTGAAGTAGTGGACGAACGGACCGCAGACAAGCAAAATTACGTTCCCATTCACCCTTTCTTCACCTCTTCTTACCAAACCTTTCAGCGCTTGCTTCCAGCTTTTTCTCATTCATGCACATATAAAACTTGAAACCAATTTACATTACAGGGGCTACATCTCTAAATCTTGATACATTTTCCAGCCAATCAAACACCGGCAGGTATTATATTGAAGGTGGATATAGTGCATTGCCATTCAGACAGCATATAAGTATGATGTACATGTGTAGCCTTTTTTGATTAAGTCTTGAATCTTCTCATGTATGTGTAAAATTTATGCTTTAAAATCTCAGTGCAAAAAAGGCAAGGCAATAATATTATAGGCCTAAATTTCTAAACTAGAGCTATATTATATTACTTAACCATTATTATTGCTGGAGCTACTCTCCTGCTGCTGCTGCTGGAACATTACATTTTTAACACTTGAAGCAGTGCACAGTTTTCATTATGCCATGCCATTCGGCAGCAGCGCAACGAACGGCAACTACTGGCATTGCATTTGTAACGCTGTTGCTAAAATACGTTAAAAAAACATCTACTGTAACTACCAAAAAAGCCATCAACAATCACGTACTAGTTTGAGCACAGAAGGTAAAGCTCTCTGCGATAATAGACAGAAAGTATACGGTTTTTAAACGATAAAATACACCTCTACAAAAATCCAAAGCACAAAGGCAGTACGTGCAACCTTGTGTATAACTTGCTCGCCGATCCAAGTTTTATATAAAAGAAAGAAGTATAGTTCCATGGTATAATATCAAAGTCATTGTCTGCACGTATTTTGCATTGAACAAATCAGCAGTACTACTAGAGAACCAGAGAGCAGAGGCAAGCAAGGACACGAAATTATTGATGTGTGGGATCCAATTTATAATTTCAATCCACAAAAAATCTACAGAATCCAGGATCAGCTTTTTTTATCAATTTTCTATTTAGTGCATTTTTTTAGTTATTCAAATTATTTGCGAGTGAAATATAGTACTATTTTCCTAGCCATATAAGGATAGACAACTTTTAATGTTGATCATGTCTTTGTGAATCTTGACTCAATTTTTAAATAATTGTGAAAAGTTGTGAAATAAAGAGATTTTTTGGTCTTTGTGTGAGGATTTTGGATTGGCTATGGTCAGGATGTGATGATCTTCTGTAGTCTCTTGTCGTTGTCAGTTGGATTTATTGGAATTGGAACAAATTCAAAAATACACAGCTGATTAAACGTATAACTCTAAACGGATACTCATTTCCAAAGGTAAATTTTGAAGTTTTTGTTGTCATTATCGAGCGATTAGCAGTCATTAAGTAGATTTGATTACTACATGATATACTATATACTATGGCATGATTTGCAGTCGAATTTGCACTGCCTACTCAAAACTCAAAACTAAACCTTGTGCATTAATTTGCTATACACAGAGCTGAGGAGAGTTAACAAATTGTGGCCGCGTTGAGGAGCGCCTCCCCAAATTGTGAGTGATTGATAGGCAAACTAGAAAGCTAACTATTGTTAAATTATACAACAATGGCAGCAAGAGGAGGTACTGATTCCAAACTGTACGAAACCCTTGGTGTTCCCAGAACTGCATCCGATTCAGAAATAAAGCGCGTAAGTTATGAAGAGTTGAAATAAATGCTAAAAAAATTCTTAATTAAAGAATTGTTATAGCTAGTTAACCAAGTTTATATAAATTGTAATCGCATAAAACATGTTTAAACGTAGGCATACCACAAACTCGCAAAGGAATTTCACCCCGATAAAAACCCAGAAGCTGGTGATAGATTCAAAGAAATATCATTCGCTTATGACGTGTTATCTGACCAGAAGAAACGGGATGTTTACGACCGATATGGACTTAAAGGCTTGCAAGAAGGTGCTGGTAGTCGAGAGGATATGTTTGGTGGGTTTGGAGGTGATATATTCTCGGAATTTTTTGGTGGCGCTGGAATGTTTTTCGGAGGAGGTGGTGGTGGTGGTGGACACAGCAGAACTCGTAAGGGAGAAGACACATTGAAGGCACTAAAGTAAGTGAAAACCACTAAGCCAAACTAAATAGTTCCTGTGAACGTATGTAATACAGGCTCGCCGAATTTTAAAGGGCTCATCTCTAACTAATTGTACTGTAATGTTTTTGGTTTAAAGAGTGACGCTTGAAGACCTCTACAATGGAAAGTCCTTCAAGATCAAGCATACTAGAAATGCAGTTTGTAAAGATTGCATTGGGTACAGAGCACATTTTTATTACTTTTGTTATGTTCATTGAATTTCAAACAAGATGTCATTCATGGGCTGTAATTTTGATTTAGATCTGGAACGCAAACCGGTAAGTCGGCAAAACCATGTCAAGACTGCAGAGGAGCCGGTCTTAAGATGCAGTATCGTCAATTGGGACCTGGATTAGTTCAGCAAATTCAGACGGTTTGCCATAAGTGCAGCGGTCAAGGAAATGTCATAGCAGAAAAGGACAAGTGTAAAACTTGCGAGGGAAAGAAGGTTGCACAGGATATGAAAGAAATTGAAGTTCATGTGGACAAAGGCATGACACACGGTATGAAAATTACCATGACTGGAGAAGGTGACGAAGAGGTAAAATATGGTCCAACTTCAACTCCTTATTGCATGAATTTCCCTTCAAAAAAGTTGTTCATTTTATATTTATGTGGATATTTTTTTTTTATTTACAGCCCGGAGTTCAACCTGGTGATTTGATTTTCGTCGTTCAACAAGAACCGCATGCTCTCTTTGAGAGACAGGCCGAAAATCTTATCATGAAGCACTCACTGACATTAAGTGAATCACTATGTGGTTTTCAATTTGTTATAAGGCATCTTGATGGTAGGGATCTCGTTATAACTCGTGCACCGGGTCATGTTGTGCCTTCAGGTATGAAACTTTATTTACGAGCTAACCCTTCCTTCCACTCGCTTCATCCTGAAATCAATTAAAATCTTGGCACCCACGGAAATGTCAGTCACCAAAAAGTTACGATTGTGGAGAGTTCAAGACGATGCGAGTTTATGTGTTTATCACAAATATTTACCTACTTTACTTATCTTATCGATTTATTTTGTAACAGATTCGGTACAGCTTGTTGAAGGTGAAGGCATGCCCCAGTACAAGCGGCCGTTTGACAAGGGTAATCTTCTGATTAAATTCAAAGTCGAGTTTCCAGAAAACCATTTCACGGACGAAAACACGTTAAAGGTATTGTCATTCCGTTCATATCAAACTTGCGCTTGCGAGGTGATTGTAATTGTAATAAGAGTTCGTTTCACTTTGTGCAGCTTTTGGAGACGCTCCTCCCTCCCAGACCGGAGTTCCAAATGCCTACGGGGGAAAATGTAGAAGAAGTAGATCTTAACGATCATCATCCTACCGAGTATAGTGCTACGCAAGAAAGTGATGATGACGATGAACCCCACGGAGCACGAGTAGGTTGTGCTCAACAGTAGGAACCCCCTAAATATAGTTTTTTTGTCGACGTAGAACTTTATTACCTATAATGTGTGTATATGATTGATTGTAATGTTTTACAAGACGCACTCGGCTATTATTGCTACTTTTTGTGTAATTTAACGATGATGTGAAGTGAAAACATGTAGAACAAGTTTCCTATTATTACTACGAATCTAGTAACTCTGAATATTATACATCCACGAAGTATAGCTGGTTGATAATACAATACATAGTAAGTAACCTATCATTTAACAAGAATTAAATATAAAAATGTCAATTTGTAATATTTGGTTTAAAACTTCAAACCTGTAATGTATCATGTATCCAAACAAAGCCATGAGCTTCGAAGAAAACACGCTATCGTTTTTTGGTTATAACATTTGCCGTGTAGCTTTATGTTGATCCAAATTAATAAATGATTTTTGACACAGTATTTGCATTAGTACGATTTCGTTGTGTATAGTGCAATGGTGTACCTTGAAAAATGTTCCATTTAAACTCATGATGATCATTTGAAGGAGGATGAGAAAATTGTAAGTCCCATTTTTACTGTATAAAATAAATGAACACGAACAATAATAACTTGTTAACTTTCCTAATTTTTTTGCATACAACTCGTGCACTTTGCAACTCATACATGAATCATGTAACATGACATGCGAAACGACTCATATCACTTTTTGACAAATGTCCAAGCTTCCGTTTTTGTCAAGTTGACTATCTTATCCTCTCGCCAACCGGCATTTATTGAATGATTCCACGCCACACAGTGATATCAAAATCGAGAAAGCCCCTATCCAAGTTTCTGCTTCAATAGCTGAAGCAGCAGTAGCAGAAGCTTTTTCTAATGCTGGACATCGAATCTCAGTGTGCCCAAGAATCCTTCAATAGATTGCTACTTCATATTGAATTTCATGGCGCAAGATAAGTGTTTTGGGTATCATCGACAACATTACATGTGAGAAAAGCCCAAACAAATCTTTGCTCAACTACTCTCACTACATTTCATTATTTCATGTCATGACTTCGACAAACTATATCAATCAGTTGCTTCAGTGTCAGTTCACAAGTTATGTCGTTAATGCCACCGATAGATAATACATAACATAATGGTCACAATGTTTAAGTTTTGCCCAAGAGTCAAATCGAAAACTAGTATTTTTCATTCTTACGTGCGCACGTGTATCTCTTGCCACAATTATGTTCGAGGGTATGCTAAGTCCTTGACTTCTAATGCAGCAGTGGTGGATATAGGACCAGGTGAACATGAACCTAAGGATAAAAGTGGCGTCATTTGGAATCCCTGTAATATTCAAATGATTCCTGAAAACCTCCACAACCAGATATTCATAGACTCATTCAGGCAGACCCAGTTTGAGGAAACATTGATCAAGAAATGTAGAAAGCATTTGGAAACGCATTCCCTGTGGAGTCAGCACGTGAAACCAATGCCTGATTTTAGTACGATATCCATCCCAGAGCTACAGGGCGAAGATATTAATGACCACTTCAGAAATATAGCTCTACAACATACGTTTCGGTACAAGAAGCTAATGGATAATCTAAGAGAGTCAAGTATTCCAGCAAAACCTTTACCATGGGAATTTAAGGTGAAGTAGATTTCATTGTACCAATTTTGTGTTTAATTGGAAATTTGACTTGATATTTTGTTAATGTGTAAGTAGGAAGGATGGACTAAATATTTGAAAGATGGATCTACGATCTCAGTTCCCTATCCGGAAGAAGACGCAATGGTCTTTGATGTTGAGGTTTGTGTGCCAGTAGGGAATATACCAACGATGGCATGTGCTGTCACCACTGATTCGTGGTATTCCTGGTGCTCCAGTGCGTTGATTCGCCCAGATTCATCAGTTTCGGCGAAAAATTCGTTGGATGACCTTATACCTTTGGAGACGGGGAGAGGTCTCTTTTTTAAATACTTTCCTTCACTGTGTGTAGTAGTGTATGAACTTATTACAGCAGAATATTTACTTTTGAAAATTGTTTTACAGGAGAAACTATCGTTCCTGGGGATCGCATAAGGGAAAAAATTGTTATCGGGCACAATGTCAGCTACGATAGAGCCCGAATTAAGGAACAGTATTTTCTATCAGTAAGTAACATACGCATATTTAAGGAAAAAATACAAGAAACAGGAACAAGACATGCAATCTTGTAATAAAATAAGGTACAATTCAAATTTTTCAGGGATCCAAAACTCGATTCATTGACACCATGTCGTTGCATATTGCAATTAGTGGAATTACTAGTTATCAACGTGCCTTAAAGCTAACAGCTAATGCTGGGATGAAAGTCATGGAGTCCTCTCAACTGAGAAAGTTTGGCGTGGAGGCATCGTTTCTGGAATGGAATGAGCAAAGCTCTCTAAATAATTTGGCCGATGTTTATAAGGTTAGCAAATATATGTAGTATGAAATTCCATTATGAATTAAGGGGTCGATAGAGACTCTCTATTAGAAAGGAAAAAATAGTTATAGTATTAGTATTACTTTTGATGAAAACATGTATGCATTTTATGGACAAAATTATAATGAAAGAGAAAGCATGGGCTGTAATAGTGAAAGCATATAAATGACAGGTTATAGTAGGCATATGAAAAATTATGAATAGAAATAAAAAATATAATACCTGATGCTACTTTTATGTTTTATATATTTTTGTGCAGTTGTACTGCAACGAGAAATTAGACAAAGAATCAAGAAATATATTCGTTAAGGGGTCGTTGGAAGATATCAGAAGAGAATTTCAAAACCTATTCCAGTATTGCGCGAATGATGTGGAAGCAACGCGCAAAGTGTATGAACAACTCTTACCGATGTTTTATGAAAGGTTTAAATGTCAACTTTCGAAATTAATTTTATTATTGTACTTCTCTCGACAAGATGTCAAGTGTACAAATTATAGTAATATGAACAATTTATATAGGTTCCCACACCCTGTTACTCTAGCAGGAATGCTGGAAATGGGTACAACATATTTGCCAATAAACTCAAACTGGAAGAAGTATATTGAACTCTCGGAACATGCATTTAATGAATATGAAATGACGGTAAAAAGAATATTAATGCAGAAGGCGGACGAGGCTTTAGAGTTGCTAGAAGGAGAAAGGTATTTTCAAATCCAATTTAGTTGCTCTAGTTTAGACGCTTATGATGTGAATGAACTACTGTATTAATCAACTTTTAACACTCGGCAATCGTCTCTAGGTATAAGAACGATCCTTGGTTGTGGGATTTAGATTGGAAGGTGACCAAAAGACGAAAATTGAAATCCGCAACTGGTACAGAAATCCAACCTAGTTATCCTGCTTGGTATCGGAAGTTATTGTACAAGGTAAAGTTTTCCATCTTCAATTAATTATTATTGTACTTCTAATATCCGTATCCCCAACGTATCCGGAAAGACAAACTCTTTTTTGAAACAGGAAAATGAAGAGGAGTATATCCCTGGTCCAGCAAAAATAAGTACATCCATGCAAATAGTCCCCAAACTTCTTAGACTGACCTGGCTAGGATTTCCTCTGCATTACACGCGAAAAGGTGGTTGGGGATTCCTTATTGAAAATACCATGAATGATCACGAATCCTTATTAAAACAATCGTCACATGCGGATAGTCATGAAATGGAAGAAGTTACCGACAATAGTCTTGATGAGGATGTGTCCACACCTTCGTCGCCATCATTTCCGCACAGGTTTGACAGATACAGAACTTTAGTTGAAGGTATGTACATTATATCGTGTGATGGTAATTTATCCTTTTTTTGTGAAATTATAGTGAATGGCTAAAAATTTGGGAAACGGCAAAATTGAAGTTGCTAAATAAATCCTCATTTTCGAAATCACCAGCTGAAATGACGAGGAGAGAGCTTCTTAATAAAACTGAGCAATCAACCGAGCTGAAAGACTTTATACAAGGTCTGGATACTTTAAATACGAAAGGAATGTAAGAATTTTCGAGTTGGTTTTAGTGAACAATACTAATAGGTTTTGATATCCAATGTCGTGCATGATTCACCTTTCAAAGTTTTTTCTGCATAGTTGGTCTAAGAAAAAGAGGAAAAAGGACGAAAACATGGTTGATTGCTCACCGCATGCAAAATGTTTATTTATTCCGCTGCCACATAAGGTAATAATAATCTTAGAATACACATAATGTCCTTAATGTTTTAGTTTCAAGCATATTGATGGATTTATAGAAATGATCTATGATACATTAATTTGAAAATCTTAGGATGGTCCGAGCAATCGTGTTGGAAATCCTTTAGCGAAAGATTTTTTGGCGAAAATAGAAGAAGGCATTCTTACAAGTTACGATGATAGCGATGTTGCGAATAAAGTTGTGAGGTAGTCTAAAAAATAACACAATCGTGGATCGCGGAAGTAGGAATAGAGATTCAAGACATTTCAAATCTGATATAGCGAATTTCTAACCTCTCTTGCTTTAGGCTCAGCAAAATGACATCGTACTGGAGAAACAATCGGGATAGAATCCTTGGTCAAATGACAGTGTGGTTTGACAAAAGTGAAGTCAGCAAATGTACAAATGGTAGTCTCAAAGAAAACAAAACAAGGATTTCACATCAATTCCTAATAGTGTAATAATATGATGTTTTCTAACATACGCAATGTTTTTTCGAAGGGCAATAAAAGCGCTGGAACTGATATGCACTCTAAAACCGCTAGTCTAATTGGAATGGGTAGGGATCAAGCAAAAGTGTTAAATTACGCAAGAATATATGGGGCAGGAACGACCTTTGCGGAACGATTACTGGCACAATTCAATAAAACGTTAACTGCAGTTGAAGCTAAAAGTAAAGCAAAAGCAATGTACAAAATGACAAAGGTAATATATGAATTTTCATTTTTAATTTAAATTTCATCTTTTGAATCAGCAGATTTACAGTCTAGGTATACTGTTTTTTATATGATAATTTATTGACAATAAATTATTGTTTAGGGTGAACGTAAGTACTTACTAAACGAAGAAGGGCAACAACTTTGCTCTCAAATAGATGGCCTGCGCGACAGAAAGGACCAACCCTTTTCAAAAACTGAAATTCGTCAATTGATGGAATTTCATGATTTTCCATCTTCGGTAAAAGCACAATTTCATTATGTACTGTATTTCTCGAACTTATTTGTAACTGTAGAAAAATTGTGTTAAAAAAAATTTCACCTCTTTGCAGCATTATATGGAACTTGTCGAAAAGTTAATTTGGGACGGTGGTACAGAGTCTCACATGTTCAATCGACTTGAGGCGATTGCTCAACAGGAATGCCCTAGAACTCCGTTTTTGGGATGCTGTATAAGCAGATCCTTGGTGCCATCTGTAGTTCAAAATGATGTAAGATTTTCGCATTTAAGAGTAATGAGAAACGCAGAAAAGGATCATGAGAATAATGAAAACTTTTTTTTTAAAATAGTTTATGACTAGTCGTGTCAACTGGGTTGTTCAAAGTTCCGCTGTTGATTACCTTCATCTAATGATTACCTGCATGAGATGGTTAATTCAAAAGTACAATATTAACGCCAGATTTGCCATTAGTGTCCACGATGAGGTGCGGTATATAGTTAGTGTTGAGGATAGATACCGTGCAGCACTTGCTTTACAAATCACAAACTTGCTTACTAGGTCTTTTTGTGCCCATCAACTAGAGATGAAGGATTTGCCGATGGTATGTATACGTACATATATTATATATTTCATACGGATTGAATCTTATTTACTAATTGAAATATATGGTTTGCTGATGTAGTCGGTAGCGTTTTTTAGCTGTGTGGATATTGATAGAGTTCTCCGAAAAGAAGTTACACACGATTGTGTTACACCATCAAACCCCGAAGGAATTCAAAAAGGATATGGAATCCCTTTAGGTGAAGGACTTGACATGACAGATCTCTTACACCGGACAAATGGATCATTGGAACAAACATGATAATTTTAGCAAAATTACGCAATTTTAAGATGGGATTTTGTGATATGTACATAGATAACTAATTCTACTCATTTTATTCTGTTCATTTCAAAATGCAAATTTTTAACACTTATTTCAAATGTACAATGTTATTAATGTTCAAACACTTATTTCAAATGAACAATGTTATTAATTTTGATGAAATTTACATCATACTTGATCAGATCTTCGTTCCCCTGGGGTGAAATCTGCATCACAGTTACCCCAGTATTATGATGAATACGTATAGCTTCCGATGAAGAGAAATTTTTCAGTCTGTATTTCGTTGGGTTTCCGTTAAGATATCTCATTAAACTTTGTATCCATCCACCATGTGAAACAACCAATATGTTTTCGTCATCGGTTGTACTTGAAGACAAGGCGCATAGATTCTAAAAATAAACGAGGAATAATTCCTAGATTCTAATGCAGCCAGAGCAAAATTAACGTATTTTTTTACAAAATATATTTGAATGCATACATCGAAAAAATCGGCGACTCTTTTACGAACTTCGTCAGTGGATTCACCTCCGTGCGGAACGAAATCACTAATACTAATCTTTTTCTTCTCTGCTCGCTCGATGAATTCCCTGATTGGTTTTCCTTCTGCATCACCGTATCCCTTTAATAATAAAACAACATAGATACACCATTATATGCTTTAGATAGGGTTCTTCTATATGTGCATGATGAAGACAGCTTAATTAGGTGTATTATAATAATTATATTTTGAGTAAAAAAATAATATTTTGAGTTAAAAAATTAATATTTTGAGTAAAAAATTAATATTTTGAGTAAAAAATTAATATTTTGAAAGTTCTTACTCGTTCTCGAAGTTTTGTATCCTTTATCACAGTCGGAGTTTGTGTTTGAGTAGGCATTTCATTGAGTATTATATTGGCCGTGTTATGAGCTCTTTGAAGATCACTTGAATACGCCTTCGTAAACTTAGCGTTCGTTTTCTTTCCAAGATTTTTCGCTTGGTCCACTCCAATTTGTGATAGTGGTGTATCCGAGTGACCCTGTAAAAGCTTTTGGGTATTCATGAAGGTTTCGCCACTGTGCCGCCATAGAAAGAAAAAGAAACAGAGAAGTGCATAAATACATCAATATAGGTATGTAACAAGTTAAGTTAGCTTCAAAGGACAAAAATGTAAAAGTAAATTTGAGGACTTACTGTCTTACAAGCGTTATCAAAAACTTAGGCTGTGCTGGTTTCATAATGTCTTTCGGATTTTGGCGTAGATGATGTTTCCAAAAAATGAACGTCTGTGTAGTTCTAGTTATCAAGGGAGAAACAAAAGTTCAACATTATTTTGAATATATTTTTGATTTTATCTTTCTTTGCTTCACACTGCGGTGGTGGTGGAGGCACCTAAAAAGAGCAAGTTTTTCTTAACTTTCACCGATTCATTATTAGTGGGGTTGCATTTACGTGCGTTGGTGTAATGAGCAATGACAATATATATTAACAATAAACAGCCATTTTCCATTTGATTAAAATCGATACTTTAACTTTATTAATATCAAATTGATTGTTGTAATGTAAAGTACATTTTCCCTGAGATTCTGAAATATCACTATGAAGGGAAACATTATGAAAAAATACAGTAATAGTTATATTTTATGACTATGACTCATGATTAAATGTATTTTAATTGTTTTTTTCCAGAATACTCTGTAGTTCCGCAATGTTCATATTAGCGTGTATTAACATATATATTTCATTTTACAGACCTCTGTGCTGTGCATTCTACAGTGCTATTCTCTGTCAATTTGAATGCATTGAAAAGACTCCAAAATAATATTTCATCTGTTTACTACTTTCAAACTATCATATAGTTTTGCTACTACCACTACCGTTTCCTGTCTGTTTCTGCTGATCTGTATCAAGTTGCTTCATATAAGATAGAAATACTGTCCAGAAAAAACTAACAACACTTAAAACGGGCACTCTATTTCTTTCCTTGACATATGCAAAGTTGATGGTTTGAACAACTGGCCAAATGCAGAATCCAGTCTGTAAAAAAAGAAAGCACTTTTATAGGATATGCTTGACAGTTGAAGTTAAAAGCATACAAATATTTGAGAGAAAGTCTACTGAAACTCTACCCTGTATGTTGGCCAAAATTTTGCTTTCACTTCATTTTTAGCGTCTTCCAGCGTTTTATTTTCTAGTAGAGTCAAGCCAGTATAGAAAAGAGTGATGCCAAAAGGTGCGTATAAAATTTGTTCCAAAAGTGCCTGTATATAAAAATATTTTGAAGTAACTGCTTGATTTTTTTTTGCTGTGCTACCAAAAATAATTTCTAGTATCAGTGTACCTTTGTAACGGCAGCTTTGAGCGAATTCCCGGGTACCAAACGACCTGCGACTTTCACCCATGTGTACAAAGTAGGAGCGACTACAAAAGTGCCAAATATACTAAACCTTGCAGCTTGCCCAAAATCAAAGCTCTCACGACCATGTATTGCTTGCTGGCAAATATTTGATGTTGGCCAGAGAATGTTGTACGTCAACATTCCCTTAACTAATGGGTACTGCCTAAAGAAAGCTTTAATGCGTACTAACGCCATTGTCGAATAACCACTTACTTCCAAATAAATATTCACCAAAACATTTACCCTTACTAATTTATCGCTGGAATGTACCTAATTCCTAATAATAATGGCTATGTAAAATGCAATGCAACACGAGTTACTAATGTTGTACTAATGCCGACCTTGAAGGGAATAAGACAGTTTTTTAGCTAACATGCTACTTTGTTTTCCTTCTAGTATGACTTTGCAAATAAAATGGTGACAAAACTTCAAGCGACTTTCGGCACAAAACTGTTAAATGTCTTATCCTCTAAGTACGTACCTGTTGATTGAATGTAGGCCAAATTCCACTTTAAAAGTTAAATTATTCTTTGATGAAGCGCTACTCTATCTGGGATCCTATAATGAAGCAATTCACTGTTTTCAAAGTTCACATTATCAGCCCAAAATCATGTGGTAGTCAGCTGATAAGATGAAGCACCAAACTGACATGTATTTGTTTGGTTTGCTGTGCTGTTTGTAATGCAACCATATGCAAAAAACCAAGCACCTATAAAATCCATTGCATACATAATGCGGGGTGTTTTGTCGTGTCTCTCTTCATGTAGATGCTTTGTGTTTTGTGTTACGGAAAACTATAGACTTGACATTGAACTTGATTTCTCCATGTAGTTTTGTTTCTCCTGAAAACCATGTAATTTTCCAGTAATTTTGATTTTAAAAGTGAAATTCAGTGTGTTTTGTTAATTTCCAATTGAACCATGACTAGTAACTAGCTAAGTTTTAACTACTTGGTGCTACACGCTATGATATGAGTAAGTTTTCCGGTGAAAATTCTTTAACAATTTTTCGAGTTTGAAAGTTGTCAGCAAGAGTCGTATCCGAAACGTGATTTGTTAAGAATTTTATTTCCTTTATAATGGTTGGTTTCAGTATCCACTATTTGTCATCATCATCAGAGCCAAGAGAATGCGTAGCTTCAGTGTACTTGCCGTCCTATACACTTTTTCTCTTTGGAAGAAGCAATGTCATTGCAGGAACATTGATTTGCCGGAAACACTTTTACCTTACTTCTTTTCCAGCTATCCAAAATTAGCAGAAGAATGTAAAACTGATGAGTCTTGCCCTTACAAGGTGGTTAGTTTTTTTATCGGAGAAAATTTTGTATTTGCACAGCATTTAAAAAATATATACTTATTGCTCGTCATCGGTTTGTATATAGGCTCATCTAAACAAAAGCGTATGTTGGGGATTTGAAGATGACTGTGAAGTCAGTAGGAGATATTCAAATCCAATATGCGATGAAGATCACAAAGGCTGGGTAAAATCGAAGAAAGAACAAGTTGATACGTTTTACAAACAAGCCGACTTTGGCTATGTTAGAAACTATAAAAGTTCTATGAAGCTGATATGCAAACCTGAAGTGCAGGTAATTTTTTCGGTGTTTATATATATTTAATTTATCTTTCAATTTGATTAGTACTTTTAGAACAAAATTAACTTTATCTTTAATTTTATACGATTTCAGACGGATGCAGCTTTAGAATGCTCAGAAAATATAGAATTTTGTCGAGCCAGGAATATCATGATTGATTTTCGAGCCTTGAAAAATCGTACTACTCCGGTTATGTATGACATGGACGTTTTAAATCCTGGAGAAATTGGGGGCCATTGTAAGTTTATCAACAAAAAAGCTTTATCGGGAAATGTTGGTCGGATAAGCTCACTGCAGACTTGGCTACCTGAGCTTCGTAATTTTGTAGAAATTAAGGAATCGGTAATGGTCGTGCCCGATGAACATTGCGATCAAGTTATCAAAACACCTGTTTATATAATGAAAATTGATGCTAGTAAGTAACGAGAAATGTTATCAAGATAATTGGGGGAAAATTCCTAATTTATCCTAATTTTGTCCAATTATATTTTTCACTAATATACTTATCGCTCGTCATTACATTAATTGTAATCATGAATTTTTGTTTTGCAGCGGTTAACATGTATCACCATTTTTGTGACTTTTTTAACCTCTTCGCCTCGCTGTATGTAAACTCAACAGCGAGCAACCCAGACGCGTTTCCGACCAATGTTAAAGTATTAATTTGGAGAACTTATCAGTACTCCTCAAGTTTTGAGGCAATGTATAGAGCTTTTACTTCATATCCTGTAATGAATTTAAATGATGTAAAAGGAAAACGAATTTGCTTTAAAAATGTCGTGTTTCCGCTACTGCCACGAATGATGTTTGGATTGTTTTATAACACCCCATTGGTAGCTTTATATGTTTAATTGCAATTTGATTTAAACTACATTAAAATGATCACATACATGTTAAGCTTGGATCTATATAATTTTCAGATTTGGGGATGTCGTAACAGTGGACTGTTCCATTCATTTTCAAAATTTATCCTGCATAGACTTCGTATTGATCAACGCCCTGCGCCCAATTTAAAGAAACTGCGAGTCACAATTTTAAGCAGAGAAACCAAATACCGTAAAATATTAAATGAAGATAAGTTAGTACAAGGTTTACGGGAACTTCCTGAAATTGAAGTTCGTAGGGTAAGCTTGAGCAATATAATAATCACGATGGTCAATAATGATGACTGCGGTTTTAGTACAATGTATACTGACTGTATCATATATATATTTGCTGTTATTTTAGGTGGCCTTTACTTGGAAAACGGATTTTACTGAGCAGCTACAGATAATTGCTGATACTGACATTCTAATTGGAATACATGGTGCTGGATTAACACACTCAATGTTTCTTCCTGACTGGGCTGTACTTTTTGAACTGTAAAGTGCTTAACAATTATTTCTCTAACAAAAAAAATATATGGCTCATCAGCGAAAATGTTATTTTTCTAGATACAATTGTGGAGACGCAAATTGTTACGCGGACTTGGCGCGATTACGTGGGATCAAATATGTCACATGGCAAGATGAAAGCAAAGTTACAAGGATAGAAGACCCCAACTTCCGGGAGGGCAAGGGTCCTTATCCAAAGCATTCCGATTATGAATTTGACGTTCAAGAATTTTTAAGACTGGCGAATGAATGTATTGGTTTTATAAAAACCTCAACTTATTCTGCACATGATGAATTGTAGGCCAATTGTTGACAACTGTAGACTACTTAAGAATAATTGATTTAATCATAGTGACGCATCTACCTGTTTTAAAAAAAATATTTTTAATCCCATTTTTATTGCAATAATTAATCTTTTAATAATTTTATTCCATTTTAATGTTGACAAAAATGCTGAAATAAAAACACCCAGAATACTATTTTCCTGCCCTTCCAAGAAAATGCACATTTTTGAAAAACTAAACCTTTGGTATGCTCTGGTGTACTAGAACGTGTACTGAAAAACGCCCATCGGGTTAAAAGATATCACATGATAGACATTTCCTCTACAATGATAAAATTGATAAAAGTGATCTGACTGCGACTAAATCGAGCAGACATATGATAATGTGATGACGATGCTATGATCACAGTGGTAATCATCCGAAATGACGCGTATGATACATAAAGAGAACAAAGTCAAGCTAATCAATGTAATAATGAGCAATATGAGCATGAGTGATTTACCATCTGCTACTACATAGACAATGGATAGGTAATATAGGTACATCAGCCTTTAATTTTTAAAAACCGCTGTACCATCCTAAAGCCTCTAAGTCAAGCCGTGGGAACGTAGTTTACCCAGATTAATGCACAATCAGTATGATTTTTTGTTTTATTTTATGTACATCATATTCTGCCCAGTAAACTGTCTGTGCAGTTTACTGTGCGGCCGTACATGCTAATAGTGACATGGCATGGGTTCATTACACGACGACACACATCTTATCATAATAATTTGCAAAAGTGGTAAGTACAAAGTACAAATAGTATAGTACATAAAATGTCATTAAATGATTAACGCATTTCATTAGTTTTAATTTTTTTAAAAACAAGAATCATGCTATGATTCGTCATAATGTGCTGCTGCTGCGGGCAATATTAGCTGGAGCTAAAAAAAGTGGTGATATAATAGAAGAGCTGATACAAAATATGGCAGAAGTACATATTATATAGCAGTAGCCTCACGTAGTCCACGAACAAACACAACACAATGAAAAGGAAAACAAGCATGCACCTTGCATCGTTACATCTCAGCTGCTGCGATCTTCATAATAAAAAATGTGTCATTGAAAGAATTATTACAAGAGAAATAAAACCACAACAGACATTAGTTAGGCTGCTGTTGTGGATGAAGAGAAGCAAACAATTAAATACATTTTAAACTGTTGTCTTTTATTTATTGGAATGTCATTGTGTTTCCAGTTTTAATTTTCTTTGTTGACAAAGGGATGTGAAAGGGGCCTACTTTCAATATTCAAGGTTTGTATTTAATTTTAAACTCCTTACCTAAGTGTTGTACAATCATATTAAAGCTGTAAGGAAAATACAGATTAACACACTGTTCGATAATAGATTTAATTCGTGTATACGTTTTTATTTATCCCATTAGGTACTTTATTATTACCTAAAAGACATTTTTACTCCCGAGAAAGGAATAATCCTACCTGATCGATCACCATCATTAAAAACATACATGTCTCCTACTGTATCTACCAAATACTTTTTTGAAAAAGGACGTTCAATACTGCATGTTTTCATGTGTCTTCTTGCTCAAAAGGTTATCAGCGAACTACCGATAAAGAACTAAAGAACTTTCAACCTGGTCGTTATCATCCGTATTAGATTTGGAGCCTTAAAATGTCCAGTGAGCATGAGGGAGAAGGAGAAGAGGCCAAGGCACTGTCAGAAGCCTTGAGGAAAAAGGTTAATAGAAAGTTATCATTTTAAGGTACAACATGTCTGGATGTTGCATTTTCACATGTTGTTATATAAAGTTATTGAAATTATTGATTTGCAGAAAGAAGAAATGTACAGACGTCCAAAAATATACGTTATTCGTGAGATCTATGATTCTGCCAACGCATACGAAAACTTTGAACAACAATTAGAACGTGCTCTAGCTCAGGAATGTGAGACGATTGTTATAGAGCCCTTCAAACTTGGAGATGAAACTGCGCGTTGGATTGCCGTTGGGAATTGGCTTCACAAAACTGCTGTACTTGCTGGATTTGGATCTATAATGGCAGCATTCGTTTGGCCGAATAAATGTTTCATCAACGCTCCACTAGCTGTATTGTCAACTTTGTGCACTGGCTTGTATTCAATTTCTTGGCAGTTTGATCCATGTTGTAAATATCAAGTGGAATCCGATCCGAAGCAGTTGAATCAACTAGCTCTTCAATCACTAAATAATTCTTCACCTATGGTTCTTGTAAGGAGAGATGATACGCGAAGGAAAATACTTCACACTGCCGTCACGTTTGCTTGCTTGACGCAGATAGGTTTAAGGCAATATTATCCTTCTATGTATAATTTCGTAATTAAAAAAGTATCAAGCAATCCAACTGTGTAAAACTTAAAGACTTTTTACTTTCAATTTTGTCAGTTTTAATAATACATATTATTATATAGTTTCCCCGATATAGTATTAAAGAATTAATTAAATAGCTACCTGATAAAGTAGCGGCTATATGTTTGAAATTAATGGTTTATTTCTAGTTTTTTAAATAGTTTGTTGTAGTTGTGTTGTAGCCTCATTTGTTTTTATTTGCATAAGCTTTGTAGTCGATTTCTTTCACCGATACATTCATTATTGCAAGTTCTTTCATATCAGCATGTATAATTCCTAGAATTGAGTCATGAAGTATTGCAATCAGAGAAATCATTATTACAGCAAGTAAATTGATTGAAATAATGTACAAGCATATGAACTACATCTTGGCATTTTAGTCAGTTTTTCTGTAAGCCAAAATACCGATTCAGTAAACATGAAATTAATT
The DNA here is from genome assembly GCA_027744095.1 of Zhuqinia jingwanae. NCBI lineage: Eukaryota > Metazoa > Arthropoda > Collembola > Entomobryomorpha > Paronellidae > Zhuqinia > Zhuqinia jingwanae. Next base: position 8,441 of record JAHZNC010004398.1, on the reverse strand, counting down.
TTATTACATGTATGCTATATAATCCAACAATTTTTTAGTTTGTTTATGTAAGTCATGCAAACTTGCCAATAAGCCGAATCATAAAATTCAGTAGTCATACAATTTACGTTACAATTTCATCGTGTAACAAAATAATTTCAAGGTTCAGACCATTTGACATTTAGTTAAATCTGCATACGCTCAAATCTAGGGGTCTAGCGCTTGCTTCTGCTTGCTGAGAGTTTTCTAGCCCTTTCACCAACGCATAAAAGAAAAAAGTACAGCACAGCAACACTATTGACTATATATATGTAGTTTAGTTTATGCATTCACATAAAGTTTGGCATTGTGACAAGCTGAAAAAAATTGGGATATTTCTTTTTAGCACATTTGCAACATGCTTTGTTGCAAACTTCAAAGTCCATGTTCCCGAGTTTGGTAACAAAACGGCGGATGGAAACTGGAGAAAGTCAGCTGGTGGAACCGTACAACATAGTGATGTGGGCTTTCTCGTTGTGAAAGCCTCCTACTTGTCGTTACTCTTTTCCTGAAGAGCAAAAATTTGCCGTATGGAAGTTTGCACGGAAAACGAAGTCGTGACTTGTATTTACTTTCACAGATGGGAGAAATAACTTTCCATCGTGAAAGTAACTATCGTCACATACATAAATACATGCCAAGAGTTTTAAGGTCCGGCCGTAAATTGTCAGTGCAGTTAATTAATTAATTTAGGCATCGGTCATAAATGAAGTTTACTTATTAACTTCGTTGCAGTATAAATAACATAACCATCCTGTTCAAACCATACAATGTGCATATAGTACATATAATTTTTTTTAAACTTAACTTTTAGATTTCAAGAGTAGTTTTGAGTTCATATTTTTGTCCAACGTCGAAAATGGGGTTCATGTTAGAACTGAAGCTTCTACTGTGGAAGAATCTTACGCTGAAAAGACGCAAACCGGTACATATATACACATGCTCTAAATTTCTCATGAAATAAACCCATTATATATGGACTATATAAATTTATTGCACTATTTGTGTTATAGATCATGTTCATTTTTGAACTGCTCATTCCCTTAGTTTTGTTCGTGGTTCTGGTTTTAATTCGTAGGAGGAAACCTGCGATAGAAAATCCCGCAAGTATACATCGTTTACCATATATGTAAATAATGTATTTAAACAATTGATTTAGATGGAGTAACTTTTTTGTGCAACTAGGATATTATCATACAAGGCCATTGCCAAGCGCAGGGTTAATTGCTGTGATGCAAGCATTTTGTGATGTTCCTCCTGCGGTGGACGAATATGGATTCCCAAAATACCCCAATTCTTCGTAAGATATAAAATAAACATTATTTCTATACCCTTTTTGACAAAAATATTTTTTATGCATGTTACATGATCGATTCAATTTGCATGTTATGAATCATAACTTATGATGTTTTTCAGAGTTTCCGAATTTTTGACACATGTCAACACGGTCGGGGAAAATTATAACTTCTTTGAACCCGGTTTCACATTGAACGAGCTTCAGGAAGTTCCAAGAATTTATAGAAGTATCATTGAAGATCCGTTGATGTTAAAGGACTATTTTGAGAAGGATGATAATATCGGTCCGTACATCGTATATTAAACTCAAAAGCAAATTTTAAATTTAAAAACTGTTTTATGGCTTTTATTTTATCCTATTGATATCCAATAGGGCTGAAACCTGTCTCTCTTTTGAAAGAACCAATTGGACTGCAAAACTTCATGACCAAAAATCTTTCGTTTGACCAGCGTCTCAGTAACGAATTAATTTTTAATTCGTCATTAGACCGAAATAGCTTGTTTGTGCTACTTTTCCATAATCCAAATGTATCGGCAATTTTTAATCTTTCGGGTGAGGAGTCATCATCCTCAAAGTACACTGGAGAGGGATTACTTTACAGTTATCTCAGGAAACATGATATTTCAAAGGAAGTATTTTCAGCGTTCATGAGTTCGAGAACCGGCAATTTAAGTCCGGTGGTGAACAAAATGACTGGATTGCTAAAGGTCTCAAATATTTGCTTAAGTAAATGATTGCTGTTGGTATTTGTATTCCCGAAAGAACTGTTTGTTGATATATGTGCATATATTTTTAGACAGTGTTATTGGACGAAGAAACTCTGTCTCAATATGTGTGCCACTCAGACGAGGACATCCATGTTATAACTTGTGACACTGGGATAGACGAAGACCAGTGTAGGAGCCATATTCGCAAATTTAGGCAAACATACTGCAATCTAACTCTTACAGAAAAACAATTGCTGCTTCAAGTTATTGGATCCCACGTGAATTCAGATTTGATTCAAGATTTTGTAAGCCCATGAATTTGTTAATTAAATCCAATGCGTGGAATAATTACAAATAATTTTGTGTTCATGGTCCAAGTTTCAAAAAAATATCAATTGTCGTATTATAATTTTTTGGGGATTAAATATTTTTTACCAGTTTAAATCTTGGAAAGCAGACGAAGGACGACGAAGAATGGATCAATTTGTCAAAAACGTGGAGACCTTTTTGAAGTTTAAAATTTCTGTAAGAGACTTGTTTCGTATTAGCGAGTCTATGCCTCAGGAATATTGTAATGAAAATGGAACGAGCGCATTGGGATATGAAGAAATGGATTCATCTGATTCAGCACCTCAACATCCACAGGATCCCCTTGAAGTATTAAACTCTACTGATTCTACGAAAACGAAGGTGCAAATTTTAGTAGTGTTTGAAAAATATTGACTTTTAAATAATTTCAAATGCAGCATGTAAAATAATTTTGATCTAATTTTAGCCGAGCCATCCGCAACCTTTCATTCAGATCTGGAAAGCTATGCAAAAAACCATTTGTGGAGCTGATGTTCACGTTGATAACAATCTTAAGAGCCTGGAAGATATTCCAATGACAGGAAATCAAAAAGCGAAATTGAAAGTCCTTGTTCACGTGCTATATCATAATCCGAAGGTTTTATACGTGCCAAGTGGTACGGCTGCCGATAAAATAATTCAGGAAGCTAACAGAACGTTTGTGTTTTTTGACACTGTGACCAACTATGCCTCCACCTTGGCTAACGTTAGCGAAGAAATTAAGAATTTTCTTGCTCTCAATTCAACCGAGTACAACCTTTTCATTATTCGCAAGGTACAAAATGACATGATGAACTCTCCACTAAGACATTGGTTCTTTGCTGATAAGGTTCTTCGTGAATTTCTCGATGATAATGAAATTACAGAAAAGGTAGAAAAGTTCACAGTAGACATTATATTAAAATTGGTGTAATATAAAAATAACGCAAAGTTTTAAAATTCTGATATTCTGATTTTACAGCAAACATTTATCAATCAGTTGGATGTTATTGGCATCGCTGCATGTAGTTGGAAAACCTTAATGAAGGGATTATCATTCAATGTATTTAGAGGATTTCAGACGGAGGATGAAATGCTCGATTATTTCAAAACCAAAGCTTACCTCATGAATGCAACAATTCTTGCAGGCGTTGTATTTTATATGAACGACGATGGGAGCCTTCCCAACCACATGATCTACAAAATTCGCCAAAATGCATCCTTTCTTCGGGATACTCAATACATTCGTAGCCAGTTATGGTTTCCTGGACCTGGCGTTGACCCTACCGTTTACTACGAGCTTGGTTATATATGGATTCAAGTATATGAAACGATTTTTAATATATCTAATAATACTAATAAATGTGGTTCAAAAGGAAATTTAAATTATCATTATTGATGGTTAAAAATATTTTCACTGCATGTTCACAGGACATATTTGAAAGGGCCATGATTAATTTGTATTCTGGAAGAGATGTGATTGAACCTGGGAGTTACATTAATCACATGCCTTATCCGTGTTATGTTTCAGATCAGGTAAAATATACATTAATTATTATTAATTCATTCAAAAAATTATGTTGAGTTCCAATAATACGAATTAAACTTTTTTTGTCTAGTTCGTTTTTATGATCCAACACGTGATGGCATTATGCTTAACAGTGTCATGGGTCTATTCTGTGGCTATGCTTGTTCAGCACATTGTCTACGAAAAGGAACAAAGGCTGAAGGAAGTGATGAAAATGATGGGAATGCGAAATTCAATACACTGGATTGCATGGTTTATCTCAGCATTTTCCCAAATATCTATCACTGTAACAATTCTCACTATCATTCTAAAATATGGGAAAGTTTTGGCGTATAGTAATCCGTGGATTATATTTTTAACAATGGAAGTCTTTGCTGTATCTATTATCATGTTTTCGTAAGTTTTTTTTTAATGATCACGATTTTTTTTTAAATAGCAGCACATTTAATGATATTTTTCTTTTTCGGTGTCAACCAGGTTTCTGGTCAGTGTATTGTTCTCCAAAGCCAAAATTGCAGCTGGTAAGCTTAGTTTTAAATTCCCAACATGGGCCAATAAGTTTTTTTGTGGATTACAATAATTTTTGTTTATTTGTATTGTACAGCCTGTGCTGGAATTTTATACTTCATGTCTTATGTGCCATATTTGTACATTGCGGTTCGAGAGGAAGGGGCTCATGAAATTGTCAGCATGGAAAGCAAGCTAACTGCGGTAAGCTATATTGGGCGACAATGTTTTCTCTTGACTATATTTCTCTTATTATCCATTTTCCCCAGTGATTAAAGTCTTTGATGGTGTTATATTCAGAGTTTCTTGGCTCCAACTGCATTGGGACTAGCTGCAAGTTACTTTGCGTTCTATGAGGAAATAGGTCAAGGGGTGCAATGGAGCAATATTGGTAAGCGTTTTAAAATATTTTGCAATAAAAAAATCAAATTCTGTTGATTTTTTTAATTAAAAAAAAAATCTATACTGATTTCAGCCCAGTCCCCTTCGGAAATTCACGGGTGCAACCTGGCTTACATTTTGGGAATGCTGTTGATCGATGCATTTGTATATCTAATTCTATTCTGGTACATAGAAAGCGTGCATCCAGGTTAGTACTAGCTATAATTTGTATACTTTTCTACGTGGTATTATTTAAAAATCTGTTTTCTACTATGCTTTTTTTCCGGAACAAAGGCGCTTTTGGTATTCCCAAACCATGGAACTTTCCATTTACAAAATCATATTGGCTGGGAATAACCGAAGAACAACTTAGTCCGCCCATAATAAGGCGACACCCTTTTTCAGCATTTATGACCCGGAATAGTTGGTGGAGGAGTTCACAAAGAACTCCATTTCTCACAAACGCTCCGTCCGGAGAGCAGCAAAGTGCAGAACCAGAAAAGGATTGGAAAAGCATGTATGAGGACGAACCAAGCCATTTACCACTGGGAGTCTCCATTTCAAACCTATGCAAGAAGTATAAAAATGCAGCAAAGTTTGCTGTGCATAATTTCAACTTGAATTTGTATGAGGGTCAGATTACTGCGATTTTGGGCCCAACAGGTAAAAATATTATAACTATCGTTGTTCATGAGATTTGATTTCATTGCAATAATGATCCATTTCTATTTAATTTTTCGTTTAGGTAGTGGAAAAACCACTATCATGTCTATTCTAACTGGCTTATACCCACCCACATCCGGATCTGCAACAATTTATGGTCATGACATTGGAGTGCACATGGACGCCATTCGCAGTTCATTGGGACTATGTCCCCAACATAACGTTCTTTTTGATGAATTAACTGTTGCCGAACATATTTGGTTTTACTCTCGACTCAAGCACGGAAACAATGAGGTTGACGTTGACGCAGAAGCAGAAAAGCTTATAATAGATTTAGACTTGCCTCATAAGCGTCATCAAAAGGTGGACTGTCTCTCGGGTGGAATGAAGAGACGGCTTTCCATAGCTATTGCTTTCGTTAGTGGGAGTAAAGCTGTTTTCGTTGATGAACCAACTGCGGGAGTTGGTACTACAAATTACTATATACAGAATCAAAAATGTTAAATTCCGTTAAATTCGATTATTTAATATTTGTGTTAGATCCTGTTGCAAGGCGAGCCATTTGGGACTTGATTATTAAATACAAAAAAGGCCGTACAATTTTATTGAGGTACAATTCTATTATATCTAAAGGGGGTACTATTCTATCTAAAGGGGGTCTAAAGGGGGTACAATTCTGTTCTATTATTATTATTACAGTACACATCATATGGATGAAGCTGATTTACTTGGGGACAGAATTGCCATTATCGAGAATGGAGCCATTAAATGTTGTGGTTCACCTTTGTATTTGAAGCATCATTTGGGGGACGGATATCACCTCTACATTGTAAAGAAAACAAACGAGTCTGAATTGTAAGAAATTTTTTAACGTATTGATCGTAAAAAATCTCGATTTTTTTTAACACATTATTTATTATTTTCCTCTTTGTTCCCAGCACTTCAAATTGTACCCAGCAAAGCGTTACTGCATTCATCAGAAGACGAGCTCCGACCGCTCGCTTTATAAAGGAAAGCAAACATGAGCTGCATTACATGCTATCATTGGCAGAATTAAAAGCTGGAAATTTTGTTACATTATTCAGAGATTTGGAAAAACTCAAAGGTGAACTGCACATTAGCAGTTATGGAGTGAAAAACACAACGCTTGAAGAAATCTTTATGAAAGTGATTTCTGAAAGATTGGACTCAGAAAGTGATATTTGTCCTACTGAGTCTAATGAGCATATGGGATCAAATGATAACGTAGTAACAGATATGCCCGTTGGAAGTATAAGCGAAATAAATCGAAATACTGCTATAAACCCAGAGTGTATACAGATGGAAGCAGTTTCAAATGCATCCGTGTCAAAAGAGACTCTACCCAATGGGAGTATCTCGTCAGACAAGGATTTTCGTCACCGTGGTGGTGGTGAGGCTGCAGATTCTATTTCAACTGAACTGAATGAGGGCGAGGGCTTTACAAACAAAGATGACCGCCAAGGAGCAGGCGAGGGACAGGATTTCGTTGGAGAGAAAAATTTGACTGGTACTGTAGATGACCCCAGACTTACGCCCAGGTTTCCTGTGTGGCAGCAATTTTGTGCAATCATAATGAAGAGATACTTGTGTACAAAAAGGAATTTGGAGGGCTTAATTTCCCAGATCTTACTTCCTTCCTTTTTTGTGAGTGTAGCAATGTCAGTGGCTCTTACGGCTCCAGACATAACTGATTTGCCAGAATTGATCCTTTCACCAGCTCAGTTTTATGAAATGAGCAAGCCGGACGAAAATATATTGGCAATGGCTAATAACAAGCTTGATTTGTTTGAGGAAACGATATCGGATGATGCTGTATCTAGTGACATTGCAGCAACTTTTCAGCTTCCCTCTGGTCCCGGAGCTACCTGTGTTTTGAAATCCCCGTATGTGTTGTCCAAATTCGTTCACGAGCAGCGCTACACTCCTGAGCTGCTCAAGGAAGAATTCTTTGACTCTATGTGTAGCGACGTGTTTCAAAATGGGATTCCATTTTCAACTGGGGATTTTACCAAATCAAAAAAGCCAGTGTTACCGGAAGAGCTTAAAAAGTTACAAATATCAAAAGAAAGGTACATTTATCTTCAGTTGAGCAGCATTTTTAAAGACATTATCTTATGCATATGTGTCAAAATCTTGGATTTTTAATTATTTTTCCACAGAAATTATCCTATTTGCTATTGTGGCGAAGAAAGGACATCTTTTATATGCCCAAGTTACGGGTATTCAGAACCCCATTCATACAAAGTGGTTACTGGAGACATCATTTATGATATTTCTGGGCAAAACGAGTCTCAATATTACTTGTATACTACAGATAAATTCAGGTTTAAATTTTGATTTATGTATACGTTATATTTACTTTCTCCTAATCGCAATACCTTAAATACCAACCAGCTATTTGCTTTAATTGGTCCATTTTCAGACTTCGAAGATACGGTGGAATAAGTTTAGGGTTAATACGACAGCATGTTCCCAAACAATTTGGCAAGAAGTCACGAAGTCTTTTTGGAAAAATTGCTGTTCGCAGGGCGGCAAAAGTTTGGTATGATGAGAACGGATATCACAGTGCTCCAACTTATCTTAACGTACTCAATAATGCCATTTTACGGGCTAATTTACCTCCAGACGCAGGCAGTCCAGCTGGATACGGTATTTAATTTTAAATCCTTATAATTGAATTTAAAAACATAAAAAACAGTGTGATTTTCTTGTAAAATATAGGCATAACTGCAATTAACCATCCCTGGCCAAATACTCATTTAATGGCGATGAGCACATCAGTACGGGACATTCTTCAGGGGAATGAAGTTTTAATATCCATTTTTATCATTGTGGCCATGAGTTTCGTTCCTGCCAGTTTTGCTTTGTTTGTGGTTTACGAAAGATATACAAGATCTTCGCATTTGCAATTGTTGAGTGGAGTCCACCCTATGACTTATTTAACGGCAAACTATATTTGGGATGTTGTAAGCAAAAATTATCTACTATTATG